>JYFJ02002481.1:0-16684 GCA_000934665.2 Catajapyx aquilonaris
AACTGGCGGTGGAACAATGTGGAACTCTCTTGGAACAATTAGACCACGTCACTGGACAGGTAATTCCGACGACTGGCGGTGCCAACTTCACGGACGTGGCTTATTGGCCCTTCTGCCGTTTCTCCTATTCAGATATGTTTTCATTCCTCTTGTGTAGTTATCAAAATGTCTTTCAAGAAACTCTTGCTGAAATTTATTTGGACGGGGGGGGGGGGGGGGGGGGGGNTCACAATTTACACACAGACAATACTAATATTGCTGTTTTTAATGCTCACCTCAGTATTTGAAACATTTAATACACATGTGTAATGGGAGGTTCCAGATTGAATATCATCAGGTTTTGAGGGTTCCTTTCCTTTCTTTGGCAAGAATTGAAGTACACGTAGTGCATTGTAAGAACGGTACAGTGCTTCGGGGAGCGAAGATGTCAACAATACAGTACTATTGTATAACAAACATCTATAAACCCTTCCACAATGCACCACGAAAAAAGTATGCGCCAATACACCACGGAGACAGTGTCCCTCCATGGAGTACTTTTTCAATGGAGGGCCCAAATGTCCGTGACTGTAGTGCGTGATGTGGAAGAAATGGGAACAGAAAAGTCCGCTTCGTGGCTCAGAAGTGCTCCAGGGATGTGTTTAGCCTATATGTGTAGATTGCTTTGTTATTTTCAATTTTTTCATATGTAATTTTGAAACAGGAATTAATGTGAAAATCCGTGAAACGAAGAGGCGTAAAACCTGTATAGAAAAGTACGTGTATGGAATATAATCACTCATCCAAAATGGAGTTGACACTCTTACCTGTATAGGCTAAGTGATGAATGAATCTCGGTCCAAGAAGAAAACTAACAACTTCTAAATCTGCCTCGTATCCACCATTTTTTGTAAGTGTGCTCCTCCTGAAGATAAAGGTTCCTGAAAGTTTACCAAAAATCTAGTGTGAATTGCTAAGTTTTTGGGATACAGGGGGAGGAGAACATTTTTTTTTGTTTCCAATTGTATTGATCGTCACTACAGGTTCATTACCTTGACAGTATTCTTATCGATTTTCTTTGAAAGGTTCATCACACAACACTCCTTTCATTACAATCCAATTTGTTTGAAATTTTGTTTAAATACCCATGATTATTTTATGCATCCATCTAAAAGCTACAAAAGTTGAAAGTGCCATAAACCCGTGGTGAAAACACAGACTACGAGTAATTCGAGTTTACAAAAAAGATGGCCGTCGCAGCCAACCACCAATCCACAGTGAAGGATTGTCTCCGCCAATTACGTGGAAGCGATAATTTTGATTAGATTCTGGTCCACAACTCTCGTCCAGAAGTGACTGAAAAATAATGAAACTTAACATGACGGGGGCACCACTTTTTCCATATATTTTTAAAACAGTTGAACTGCACTGTCACCACACGAAAGGGAACGCCTCATTTGGCAACTTTGTCCAGAGATGGCATTTGTGACGTCAGACTTGCGTGTGGGTGTTGCTGTGCACTGGGTCACCGTCCACGCTGATTTGGTGTGCAGGAGTATAGTACTGAAAAAAATAAGAATCATTGATTTCTTGACCATAGTGTAGAGATCAACCAAAGCGGGTAGGCCTACTGAATTTACAGTGAAGGGCAGTGACAAAGGGACGAGTGTAACTCAATATGACACCACGGAGACAGTGTCCCTCCATGGAGTACTTTTTCAATGGAGGGCCCAAATGTCCGTGACTGTGCGTGATGTGGAAGAAATGGGAACAGAAAAATCCGCTTCGTGGTTTTAGATCAAACTAAGCAATAAATACGTACTACAGTATAATTTAGAGAAATATTGTGCATTCCATGCCTGCATAATATTAACCCTGGAACCGTGCCGTGGGGTCTTTTCGGACCACAAAGGAATTAAAATGCATTAAAATTACAATTACAATGAACTGTTTGCCATTTTTATTTTGAATTAGCGATCATTTTAGGCATTGTTCAAAGAATGATTGTTGTTGTATATAGTCAATACATTGAAAGGTATTATATAACATTAATAAAAATTAAAATATGGCGTGGGGTCCTAAAAGACCCCACGGCACGGTTCCCGTGACTTTCAGGCACGGCACGGTGCCACGGTTAAATTAACTGATTTTTGTGACTCTTCTGTATGAATGCAGAGTGCATTTAACACTTAATAATAATAATAACAACAACAACAACAACAACAACAATAATAATAATAATAATAATAATAATAATAATAATAATAATAATAATAATTATTATTATTATTATTATTATTATTATTATTAGGCCTATTATTATTATTAGGCCTATTATTATTATTAGTAGTAGTAGTAGTAGTAGTAGTACTATTTTAATAATAATAATAATTATATAATATAATATTAATAATTATTATTAGTAGTAGTAGTAGTAGTAGTACTATTTTAATAATAATAATAACAACAACAACAACAACAACAACAACAACAACAACAACAACAACAACAACAACAACAACAACAACAATAATAATAATAATAATAATAATAATAATAATAATAATAATAATAATAATTATTATTATTATTATTATTATTATTATTATTAGGCCTATTATTATTATTAGGCCTATTATTATTATTAGTAGTAGTAGTAGTAGTAGTAGTACTATTTTAATAATAATAATAATTATATAATATAATATTAATAATTATTATTAGTAGTAGTAGTAGTAGTAGTACTATTTTAATAATAATAATAACAACAACAACAACAACAACAACAACAACAACAACAACAACAACAACAACAACAACAACAACAACAACAATAATAATAATAATAATAATAATAATAATAATAATAATAATAACAACAACAATAACAACAATAACAACAACAACAACAACAACAATAATAATAATAATAATAATAATAATAATAATAATAATAATAATAATAATAATAATAATAATAATAATAATAATAATAATCCAGCTGACAGGCCTTTAAGAGTCTAAGGGGATGTTCCTTTCAATGCTCGACTTTATTCCAGTGTTTTGCTGTTTATGGGTTTAGAGCAGTGATTCCCAAACTGTGAGTCGCGAACATAATACGCGTAAGGTATTTGGGGTCACGAGGGAGGGTAGCAAATTATTTTTTTACTCTCTGGAAAAATATGCCCGAAAACGAGAAGTTAATTTAGCTATTATTGTCATTCACTATCACTGAAGGACGGCAGGGTTGAATATTGGAAGAGGGGGTCGCGAATTTTACGAGACGATTTTCCGGGGTTTCCAACGAAAAAATATTGGGAAGCTCTCGTTTAGCAAGTGGGAGGAAGTGAGAGAATCTAATAAAATTTCCGTGATCATGGAGAGAACCTATCTAAACTCTTTCCACATGAGAAAAGTGTCCCCTGTTCAATTCAGGTATCGACCATGGGACCTCAGAGGTGGAAGGGAGTGACGATAACTGTGAACGATGCCCTACACCACGCCCATTTGCCACTCCCGTAAGTGGGTTGATGTAAAGAAGAAAACATACTATAGGGTTATTACAATCATTAAATTAGAGATATAAAAAGGCTTGGGAATAAGGCAAAGGCTGCGTGGCTAGGAAATATTAAGATTCCTTGATGAGCAATATCTACGCGAATCCGGATATTTCGATCCGAACGGAACCTATACTGAAAGGGAAGGCGCGTACCGGTATCTCATATACACCCTTCACCCTCCCTCTCCCCCATACACTTTTCACCAATGAACCTTATTGCAATCAAAATAATATTTTGTGTTATTTGATCTAAAAGATGTTTGGTAAAAGAAGAATAAGAAAAAAGTCAGTAATCATGGCAGCTGTGGATCCACATGATTTACATGGCTTAAGGGCGGCAAAACGGGCGTCCATTGTAAGTTGGAATCACTTTGCACGACGTCCGGGCAAAGTCCCAGAGAAAAGCAGCATTTCACTGCAAGTTGCGGTCGTTCTCCTAGCAGTGCAACTTGTCACTTTGTGCGGCGATATGTACTGTACGAGAGGTGTGTGATAAGTAGTGTGCCTACCTGTGAAGGAGTTGTCCCAGGCAAATGGGACTTAAGCACTTCTCTACGTAGTCCTCCTGGAGTGTGATTGCACTTCTCCCAGCAGTGGTTCAGCTTTTTGTCCCTTGGCGAAAAAATGATTTGTCTTGGGCACAACACTATTTACAGACAGCATCCATCACGGCAGCGTCACTGTTGAAACCCTGTTCTTTCAGTAGTGGTGGGAACAGGTGATAGTCTGATTGTGCCAAATTGTTGGGTGACACCATCTGACTATCACCTGTTCCCAACACTCAAAGGACACCTGGAAGAACAGCGTTTCAACAGTGACAACGGCGACGACGACGACGACTACAAGGATGCTGTCCGTAGAATAATGGTGTGATGACCAAGACAAATCATTTTTTCGCGAAGGAACAAAAAGCTGGACCACTGCTGGGAGAAGTGCAATCACACTCCAGGAGGACTACGTAAAGAAGTACGAAAGTGCCATTCATCTGGGACAACTCCTTCATAGGTAGGCTCACTATTTTATCAAACACCCCTCGTATAGGGTAGGCGCAAAGGGCATAATTATACCACTTGCGCGAGGCGCCCGTTCACCGCCTTAAAATAATAGCCCAGGAGCATGAGCCCAGGAGGAAACATTTGTGGGAACTCAGTCCGGGAGAGATGATTTTTGGCAGAGAAGCCACTACAGTATGTTGTGGAAAAATCCCAAAGAGTTCGCTTGGAGCTTGGAGCTTTCAGACCAAAAATTAATACGAAGTACGAAAAATCCTATTTCTGTTCTGGAAAGCTAAAAACGGCATATTTGATTCGGATTTTGAGTGACACGGTAAGGAAAGGAACAGAGACTTCCTCTCATACTAGTCATACATTGGTTACAAAAGTCGTCCATTTAAAAACGGCACATTAATACTAAAAAATTTGCGGACCAAAAGCACGTCCACAATGCAAGGATTTTCAGATGCGGGTCACTACTTTTATGATATATTTTCCACAAAGCATCACTATAAATATTTTCCAGATAATTCCGTCCGTTTTTAAGGCGTATCCTGGCTTTGAAAAAGAGTCACTTCTTGCAGAAATATTTAGCAAATACTATGTATTGCTTGAATAAGATACTATAAGGCAGAGAGAAATGATTTTTACAAATGACATTCAACTGTTACTTTCACAGACAACAATATGCTTCGAGTAACTCTGATAACATCTTCAGCAGTAAGTACAGTACATGCGAACCTAACATAACCTTAAAAACTTACAATATGAAATACCTTCACTACTACTACTACTACTACTACTACTACTACTACTACTACTACTACTACTACTACTACTACAGTAAAACTTCTATAAATCGAACTTCCCTAAGTCGAATAAAATGATGAGCTTTGTTGGTCACAATGTAAAATAATAGGAAATAAACTTCCCTAACTCGAATTTCTATAACTCGAAGTTCTCCATAACTCGAAGTGCAGGCAGGGCCTTACGATGGGATATCAATGCATTTTCAGTCTCCCTAAGTCCAAGTTCATGTTGGCGAGTACGGAAAATTTTCTCATTTCCCAGCCGAAGGGTCGAGAGTAGGCCACATGTACAGAAAGGCTCAATTTCCTCATCTCCGTCTACCAGACTTACCGAAAGAAGTGTTTGACTCGATTGTGACAATTGAATCCTTGAATCTAAGAGTAGGCAAATGTCCATAACGGAGATATTTTTGCAACAAGACAACGAGGAATATTGTAAGTGTGATAATGATAATTACTTTTCAGTTTATAACACCTTTCGTCGCTGGATATAAAGGTAGGCTTCCTTATAGAGTTATGTGCCTAAAAATTGCAAACTTCTCTAACTCGAATCTTCTATAACTCGAAGTTTTTTACGGTCCCATGGAGATTCGACTTATAGAAGTTTTACTGTAATAATAATAATAATAATAATAATAATAATAATAATAATAATAATAATAATAATAATAATAATAATAACAACAACAGGAACAACATAGTGTCTGGGGTATTTCTCCGCAACTTGAAAAGCTCCAGGTCGACTTTTTTTTCTGTACCCCGTTATCTGGCCGATAGGTCATTTCTAGGGGGGTGGGTTACCACCATTTGTGGTTTGGAGCGATACATATACGTATTTCTAATTGCTCCAAGGGTAATTAGGAGGGGATGTGCGAAGTGCAAGTGCAATGTCGTTATATTGTTATTTTGTGAACTCCCCCGGGTGGGTTAGTCTAGCGGATATTCCCACCCGAAACGAAGCCAGAGATGGCCCAACTCTGCACGAAAGAAGGTGGGAACCCCGGGTGGGGATTGAACCCGGGACCTTAACTTCCGTGAGCGCACGCGTTACCGCGGCGCCACTCCGTCTCCTCTCCAGGTCGACTCTTTGGACCATGTTTAGAAAAAAAGGAGTAGCAAGGTCTAACTTTAAGTCCTACGGACTATAGCTCGACTACCCGAGTCTCAAAAAGAGACAATTTTGAATCGCGGAATAGGTTTAACTATAATAATTATTTAGATCCCGCCGAAAGAAATTCCCGCGTGCCTTTTTCTGAGGATAATCCGAGGAAAGAAGTTTGCTTTCTGCCTAAGATTGGAGGTCCACTGCAGCACAAGTTCCGTGACCTACCGATTTATTGACAGTAGCTTGATTCTGAAATGCAATATTCTTACGGCTTCTAGGCTATTCTGCCCAAATCTGAAATGGATAAATAACAGTAATTTTTGGATACTATGTGTACTTCAATCTGCCTGAATGGTTTCAGAATTTTAGTGCAAGAGATTTATTTTAAGTGACGAAGATTAAACATCATTATCATCAAATGAAATTGTGATTTTTGACAGGTCTGAATCGGTATTAAGATAGAAATTGGAGCTACATATATACTATTTGTTATTCTGAAAATATGCATCAACAGATTAGCCACTGAGACAAGGAAAAAGAGGGGGAGTAGTGTGCAGTGTGAATCTGCCAACAGGGCGGGTGATTAAAAGTTTTACATGATAAGCCAAAGAACATGTCCGCTTTGTCTGGGGGTCGCATTTCACACCTCTTCTCCCACCCATTTGAATGAAAGTGTGAGGTGATTGCGTATTTAGGAAAAAGAGGTTCTGAGTACAGCCAGAACATTCTTTCGACCCGAAATTTCCATGAAAACATTTTTTGTGCTTAATTTACAGGGTGTTCCAAATTTGCGGGTCGTTTTTTATATAAAATTCTGACATCGCCCGATAGTAGTTATTTTTTTGTAACTTGTTGTGCCCCGATCCAGGTTCCCAATTACATCCAGGGTGTCAAATATAGCAGTTGTTATAGACTGTGGCACGTGGTTAAGGGTACAACAAGCTACAAAAATAACAACTATCGGGTGATATCAGTTATAAAAACGACACACGAATTTGGAATACCATGTATTTGCCATGATTTCTAAGGTGTTCACAAAAATACACAGGAATGAAATGTTCACATACCAGGGAAGGCAGTAGGATAAATTTGAAACAAGGCCATACCAATTCTTTTCTGATGTGAATCATATAGAATAATGTTGAAAGGAAGGATTTTAATTTTACATAAGTTAAAATCCCTCCTTACAATATTATGCTATAGTAGCTATACGATTCACATCAGAAAACTTCTGGACTAGTGTGGACTAACAGGAGTTGGACCACGGAGGGGGGATAGGTTAATATTGACTATGGCGCTTTTATACTCATGACGTCACTCACAAGGGGTGGACTCTGTCAGATTTGCATGAAACTTGCACAGTAGGTGTATCCACAGGCCTACAATTTCACGGGTATGGGCCATTTTCTGCTACGGCCAGCCGTTTTAGATCTATGAGGAACAATATATCCACATGGGTGCGTTCAGGAGAGTAAGGTAAGGGGACGGGAAGCACTGGGAAAGCGGGCTGTTCAGTTTCCCGGGGCACCCGGCTTGTAAACAATAAGGTACCCAACAGCGCAATGCTCCAGGGAGGGTTCGAATCATCTTTAGGACCAATTTTTTTATGTTTGCTTTTTTTCGTCCCACATTACCTTTACCCAGTATACCCATAATGCCAATGCTCTACATGCCTACAGGATGACTGGGATTATCGAGGTGTAAATATACATCCTTGGGCGACTGTATACAATCATCCAGAACCTCAAGCACCAAGTCGAACCTCTTTTTTCCGATCAGTTGTTCTAATGCAGAGGTTCCCAAACTTTTTGAGTCGCGGAGCACTTTTCAGGAGAGATATTCGTGACGGAGCACTAACATCACCGAGCCGCGTAAGCAGAAGAAAAAAAAATCTGTGGTGGGGGGGGGGGGCGCGACAAATTAGTAAATGGGAAGGTGAGGTGCGAAAGGGCGCCGCAGGCGAAAAATTTTTGTGATCAAAGTCACACAAGCTACTGAGAGATTTGAATGAGTATTGCTTATTGAAAAATTCCTTTTTTCCCAACCTCTTCGCGGAGCACAGTTGTGACCTCATTTTCCTCGAAATCTTTCGGGCAATACATTTTGTATTGCTCCGCCAGAAGCCAGAACTTAAGCAATATTTTTGTAACTGACACATTGGAAAGGTCCGGGGCTCTCCATTGTGAAACACAAATCAACCATTGAAGGAAAACAAGTCAAAAATAATATTAACCCTTAACTACTGTACTTAGGTGGGGCCTGAGTGGCCCCAACCACTATTTAATTAAACGTATGTAAATTTCTAATTAATTTTTCCCCTGTCCTTCCGTAAATTTGTGACAAACGCATGATGTGACTATGCATGAAAAGAAGGGGAAAATTTTTTAAAGTCAATATGCTTTGGCTGAAAAAAAATTCGTAAGGAGGAATAGGTCCCACCTGGAGCCGCTCAGTGCTGCGGCGAGTCGCTGACAAGAGTCAGCCCACCCGTAACTGTTAATAAGTCATAAACAATGCCCGTTTTCCTGTAGGTAAATGCTGACTCAGCGTGTGATTTTTACGTTTTCGGAAGCTTAATGATATGAACTGAACTTTCTGCAAGTGAAAAGTCCACTATAACAATTTAGCTGATAAGCATATGTTTAAATATACCGTTGGGGCGTCGCAGGTTTCACCTAAGTAGTTAAAGGTGTTTCGGCCACCTAAGTAGTTAAGGGTTAAAGCAGGCCTCACTTGCAAAGCAGCTTGCCAAGGGAACAACAACTGAATATGATTCTAATGTGATTAGAACCCTCCCTGGAGAATAAATTGCTATGTTGGTTACCTTGTTGTTTACTAGCCTGGTGCCCCTGGAAACTGAACAGCCCGCTTTCCTAGCGCTTCCCGTCCCCTTACCTTACTCTCCTGAACGCACTGGCCGTAGCAGAAAATGGCCCATACCAGTGAAATTGTAGGCCTGTGATACACCTACTGCGCAAGTTTCATGCAAATCTGACAGAGCCTACTTCATACCCCCCCCCCCCCCCTTGTCAGTATGCCGAAGAGCGCATAATATTATGTAGATAGCAGGTGTCACCAATATTTTAGTACATGCGATATTTGATCACCAAATGCGTTAAATAGTTCAATTATTTTCCAGTAACGATGTTTTATTAATTAATAGCCCGAATACCCTACATTTCATATAACCTGTAAAGTTTTTACAGTATATTTCATTTGCGTTATACTCGCATTGTTCACAAGATTATACTGGGGAATAACGTAGAAAGTGTTTATGAATAGAAATGCGTTGTTACTGATACAGTATACACTCTGTTCGCCCTATAGTGTGGGACTAACTTAGTCGGCCCTGATCCCTGGACTAGCGACATACTTCTGAATGCGACCCCGATGTGTGACTTTTTCATAGTGGTATCATACACGATTCCTGCCCAAAAGCAGCTCTCCCGATGATTTAGTTCCCCGAGAAACCTTCTTGCTCTTGGGCTAGAAGTTATTACATCCAGTTTCACACCTCTGCTCTGCTTTGCCAACAATTTCCAGTCCTTGAAGGGAAGGTGTTTAGCAGCAGGAGCCTAGACTTGGCGGATCCACTCGTGTTTTGAGGGCAGGATAGAAAATTATAATTATGAGGTTGGGATTGTAGGTGGCTATACGGGCATGGGGAGGAATGAATAATTTGATCAAATATGGCAACAGTGTACGCTAGGTTTCTTTGGAATAAAGGATCCTCACAGCATGAACTTAGAGTCATTGGTAAGAACAAAAGACCGTGACGCGTCGATAACGACGGTAGAGCATTAGCCATTAAGTTATTTTTGCAGTTACCCTATTGATGGTGTGTGATGAGGTGGCTGAAATATTACTGACGACCTCCACACAACTTGTACCCAATAACTATGCTCCGATTTTGAAAAAGTTCAAAATAATGATGTCTGTTACCATCGTGATTGTAACTTAATTACAAGCAATGGCAACAATGGTGATATCATTAGGACCTTTAAAAATAAGATTAGCAATAATTCATATTCAGAAAAAGAGGCAACTAATTTATACATCATTAACGTATTATAAAAATATTGAGACTGGTCACTTTTTTCATCGTGACTTTGATCGATGCCTTCAGAAAGCATCAAGCAACCGAAAAAATTGTTTAGAAAGTGAATAAAAAGTGTGCTTCCAGATCTAGAGCATGCAAGATGTTATAGTACATCTAGAAATGCATACTCACTAACTGAAACATTGTGCAGAATGGACTGGTTGAGGCCCGGGATGAACGTGATTAAGTAGGTCCTGCATACAACTGAAGAGAAAAGAAACGAAACTAAACAAACGAAACAGATGTGGCGGGAAAAAGAGAGATCGTCTTGTTGATCGCTTAAATAAAATTAGAGCTAATTCATAGCGTGAATAAATGAAGTGTAAAATATGGAGCCTCGGTTATTTAATAGAAAAATTATTGGATTTAAGGATATTTTTAGAATATATCAATTATTCCCAATTTTTAAAATTTTAATACGAACTCAATTATTACCTGAGAGAGGGGTTAGTACGCATTATTACTCATATTCTCTCACCATGTAAGTGCTGATTGGAATTGAAGCTAATTTCTGTCTTGTACGAAAATATCTATACGAGGGGTATTCAACTAGTTTATGACAAGGTCCAGTATTTACCTTTCCTGGGCTATTGAAGGTCCGGACCCCCCCCCCCGGGTAAAGATATGGATTTTATATGGTACAACAGGGTTCATTTTTGAAAATAGAAACATGTGCAGCAAGGGTAGAAGGGCTTATTAAGACATTTTCGCCCTTGAAGTCCTGTACAGGAGCGTAGGCAGAAATTTTTTCGGAGGGGCGCCGAACAATCCGTAACTTAGGACAGAGAGCCAGCCCCCCGCAGGCGAAATTTTTTGTAGGGGTTCAAGTGATTTGAAGCCCATTTTCCATAAAATCATGAATTAGTAATTTCTAATGCTATTTCAAACTGTCATGTATATCGTCGCGGTCCGGACAAAATTGCGTCGCGGTCCGGATGCGGACCGCGGTCCGCCAGTTGAATAGCCCTGATCTGTACTATTAAAATCCTTACCAAGGTCACGCTATTGGCCCGCCCATATTGTTACCACGACGATTCCTATTGGCCCGCGTTCTACGCATGCGCAATGGGTCGAGGATCCGTTCAGTCGCACGTCAGACGCCGGCGCGGCGGGTGAAGGTCGCTGTTCATTTCTCCCGTCACCTCGACCCTCCCACTTCTCCTCCCACACCTGTCCCCCATTCTCCGCGACTGGGCGCCGAATCCGTCACTGGTTAATGAAAAATGGCGGTATGAGCGGGTGTAGAAATGCACCGCCTTTCGAATGACACTATAATTATTTGATCGAACTGCTTTAGAACTGCGAGCGTACCCATGATTCAAACGCGTAGGTTTTCAGCCCGCCCTTTTCCCGTTAGATATTTGCCGGTAGTCACTTTTTGACACTACACCGAAAGAAATTGTGTGTAGGCTGCTGCCTCGAAGACAATACCGTACTTCCCATCTGTGAAAGCACAACACGGCCTATTTAGAATTATTTCCTGGATTGTATTGTGGGTTTCCAGTTGTGCCAACTGGCAGGTTATTATTGACAGTCAGTATTATTTTATATAAAGGTTTAGTTGGGACCGTTAGCACTTGGAGTTGGCACAACTGGCAACCAACAATACAATACAATTACCTGTGTCCAGAGATTAGGGTCACCCTGTATTATTGGTGGGTATGTATTGAATGTATTGTTGCACAAACATTCGGTAGGCTCGGTTCGCCATATTGAATCACAGAGATCATCGGCACCGCATTTTCAAACTGCGCACCCTTACGGAGGGAGGGGCGGGAAGGGGGGATGGTTGTTGGATGTTAGCATCATTAACAACAAGTTCTACGCCGCGCCGCAGGCCTTAAAAAACGAGGGTTTTCCTAGTATCTAGTGTAATGTATAATTTGAAGGACATTTTTACGAGCATTTTTTATACATACATACATATACATGCATATGAGGCATTCCACGTCAAGCGGGCCACCTTCCGACAAATATATGAGGACCTTGACCAAAATTTAGTGACATGTACTGCTCATCGACCTGTGCAGAAACCCAAATTATTATACCTCTGCGTTGCGTGGTTGCATAACTACAGGGTTGCTACCTTCGTTGTGACTTTTATATATATATACAGGGTGTTTATTGTAACTCTGCAAAGACTTTCAGGGGTAATAGAGGGGACCAAGTCAAGTATTTTTGACATAGGAACCCGTGTCCGGAAACGCCATCTAGAGGGGGTTCATAGACAAGGAACGGGTGCGCTCAGACGCGACACGAGAGAGGCGCTAGTCGAGCGTACTGTTTTGTTGATAGATGGCGCTCGGATAGTAACCAACGATGCGATGTGCCATAACGTGGCAACAGCAGAGCCATCTAGAAACTAAAGTCCGCCTCCTAGGAGACGCGCGGATAGTCAACAGCGGTTCTGAGGTTGCCAAGTTATGGCGTATCGCGTTGTTGTTTACTTACAACGACGCGATACGCCATAACCTGGCAACAACTGCGCGCCATCTATCAACAAAACAGTACGCTCGACTAGCGCCTCTCTCGTGTCGCGTCTGAGCGCACCCGTTCCTTGTCTATGAACCCCCTCTAGATGGCGTTTCCGGACACGGGTTCCTATGTCACAAATACTTGTCTTGGTCCCCTCTATCACCCCTGAAAGTCTTTGCAGAGTTACAATAAACACCCTGTATGTATATATATATATATATATATATATATATATATATATATATATATATATATATATATATATATATATATATATATATATTGGTACAACTGAAAATTCCCTCACCTTAAAAGTTGACAGGATGAAATGCTTCATATTTTTATTTATTTTATTTATTTATTTATTGTACCCCATGATGATGGGTTCTATTGGGGGTGGGGGTACACCGCCATTTTTCCTCAATTTTCCAAGTTAACTTCACTTCGTTGCAGGGAATCAAGGAGATTGGGTAAGGATAGGGATTTTTGGGGAGGGGACATGGGTGTAGGTGCAATGTCTCAAGTTTGGGCCATGTGCGGTCCCCCAGGAGGTTAGGTTGCCAGACACCTCCAAGGTGCGGGTCAGAGACTCTCCCGACGCAAGTGAAAGGGAACTCCCAGGCGGGGATCGAACCTGGGACATTTCACTCAGCAAGCCGAGACGTTACCATCTCTGCCACCACGCCTCCCCCGAAATGCTTTATATTGAAACTTTAAAGATTACGGTATCTCTTACCTTGCTACAGAGTGATTACTGCCACAGCAGTGGACAGTAGGATATTATGTTTTAGCAGAGGTGCCTTGCATGATCTTTAGGTCTCTGTCTAGCCCTGCCTTGTCTCCCCGCATTTTTTTGTCGATCTTGAAACCCACACCAGCATCCCAACTCAATCTCACAGACATTTTTGTCCTGCTGACCTGACCAAAGAAGGTATTCTGTCTAACCTAGGTTCATCTGGAAGATCTGAAGGTTGTGCGCTATTTTTTTGGGACTCTACACAAATGATACCTTGACTTGTACAGTGTTGGTCATATATCGAGGCAACCACCAGCGACATTTTTCCAAAGCAGCAGAAGAAGGAATCGAAGATAAGCATACTACAAGCCGGGCGAACAAGATTCCTTCTTCTGCTGCTTCGGAAAAATGTCGCTGGCGGTTGCCTCGATATATGACCAACACTATACTGCCAGTGCAAATTATGGTCATGATGGCTGTCCATTTTCTGCCTTGGAGGAGAGATAGGGAGGAAGAGGGGTGGGGGGAGACAGTAGCTGGTCAAATGAGCCTAATGGGCATTCCTAAAGAGTGGATGGTGATAAAAGCTGACCTTCAGGCAGTTTCCTCCCTTCCAGGCATAAATGGACTCATCCAGTAGATATACTTTTTAAATTGAGGGAGGAGGCACGGTGGCCGAGATGGTAACGTCTCGGCTTGCTATGTGAAAGGTCCCGGGTTCAATCCCCACCTGGAAGCAAACCTTTCGCTTGCGTCAATGGGTCGTGACCTGCGCCTAAGGAGGCGTCTTGGCAACCTGACCTCCTGGGGGACTGCACCTGGCCCACCACTGGACAATGCACCTGCACATGTGTCCCCTCCCCAAATCCCCAACCCTTACCCCATTTCCTAGTACTCCTTGCACCGGTGATCGAAGTAAATACAATTTATTAGAAAACTGTATGGTGGTCTGCCACCCCCCTATAAAGACCAAGTAGTTGTATCACGGGGTAAATAAAATATAAAATACAAAATATAAAAAATAAAATATAAAATACAAAATATAAAAAATAAAATATAAAGTACAAAATATAAAAAATAAAATATAAAATATAAAAAATAAAATATAAAATACAAAATATAAAAAATAAAATATAAAATACAAAATATAAAAAATAAAATATAAAAAGTACTTTTTAAATTGTTGCAACTTGTGATCTCACCTGGGCCTCATATCACTTGATGGGTGTGGTGGAAAACGGTGATAACCCACAAAAGTGCAATTTTTCAGGGGAGCGAATTGAAGTCTGCATTCTCTTAACAAATCACAGGGAATGCAATGCTATCTAGTCCATGTTGCTGTCTCGTGCATGATACGTGAACTTGGAGTATACAAACTGTTTGTCATGTCTTTTACATAGTTGTTAGGTGTTTAGGTCAAAACTGACAAAAATGAGGGCCACCACAAGCCTCACTTGTTGACCCGTAGCTTCTCACATTTACTGCCAAATATTAGGGAGAATCAAATAAGACTCTTTCGTGGTGTCTGGAGAGGATGCTGCTGAACACAGAGACTTGAAACTTCTACCACAGCAAGATAGTACCAATACCTTCTAAGTGCATAGGTAAGAGTCTGTGCACGCCACTGCAGCCAATCCAAGATGGCGTGCGTCCTGTTGAGCGTGCCTGAGCGATATGAGTGCATTGTTCTTCAATATCTGAATATCTTGCAGTACTCCAGGTGGTAATGGAGTTATGGACAATGTAAATACTGTACAGTACCATAACTAAAGCTGACCATTGCATCCAAGTAAGATATATTCACCCACGATCATCCCTCAGCTGGTCTACACATGCAATGATGGCAGGTGTGATTGCTGGCCGAGCCTCGCCTCATCAGGTAAGGTCTGCCTAGGATTGTCTGCCATCTCAGAATCGCTGGCACCATTCCACGACAGTTATCTTAGCCATGCAGCTGGCACTGTACAAAGCATCATCCAATGGATTTCCGTGGTTCTATAGCGCTTGGCCATCAGAAATTGAAAAACAATGCGCTCATATTGCTCAGGCACGGTTGACAGGGTGCACATCATCTTGGATTGGCTGTGGTGGTGTGCGCGGTATGCACGTGCAGACTCTTACTTATGCATTTAGAAAGTATTGGTACTACAGTGAAACCTGAGTATAGCGGAAACCTATCCATTGCGGAATTTTATCTATGAACATGCGTACGCATAGGCCATAGGGCATGCAATATATTTTTTTATGGATATTATGAAACCTGCCCAATGTGGAAACGGAAGGGATTTTGGTCTTCCTTCAGAGAAAATCTTTGTTCATACTGGAAATCAAAAGGTTCAAAGTATCTCTTGCTAGTCACAAAAATGACACTACAGCCGGGTTCACTCTCAGTCGCTCTCGGCCCTCCCAGGAGGCCTGACACCATACTGTGTCTCATAATTGCTGGAATTGCTCTCAGCCCATGGCCTTGGAAGATATTGAGGAAAGGGGGACTATTTTTGGTTGGAAAACGGCTTTTTGGGGGGCAAAGAAGTTGTGACTCATGTGATTCATAAGTGCCCTGCCTTCAAGTTGTTGTTGTTGTTGTTGTTTTTACCCAGTGATAGAGCAGTGCTCTCTCAGGGGGGTGGATTACCACCATTTGAATCGATTTTTCTTCTTTTCTTTAAACTCCATGCAAGGACTTTAAGGGTGTAGGGTAAGAATGGGGATTTTTGGGGAGGGGACACTGGTGCAAGTGCAATGTCTGAAAAGTTTCATGTGAAGTCCCCCAGGAGGTTAGGTTGCCAAGACGCCTCCTAAGGCGCGGGTCAGAGACCCACTGGCGCAGGTGAAAGGGAAATCCCGGGCGGGGATCGAACCCGGGACCTTCCTCACAGCCAGCCGAGACATTACCATCTCGGCCACCACGCCTTTTCTCTCTCTCTCCC
>JYFJ02002481.1:16689-56926 GCA_000934665.2 Catajapyx aquilonaris
CCCCCCCGCCTTCAAGTTTAGTTCACTGGTCAGTCCAGTTTTAAAATGTCGGGGAAGAAGAAGGGTTTGACACAGGCTCAACGTATTCCCTGTGTCCTGGCGGATGGTCCAATAGAGCATGCAAAATGGATTGCCCAAAAACTTGGTGCAGTAAAATTTAGCGCTTCAAATGGGTGGCTGGGAAGTTTTCGCAACAGGCACAGAATTTTGGGGAAAACTGTGTGGTGATGCAAGTGTTGTAAATCTCGAAGAAGTAGAAAATTGGAAGGAGAAGGTGGGATGTGTTTGTTCAGTGTATTCCAAAGAGATTATTTTCAACTGCAACGAAACTGCCCCCCTTTTTTTAGATGTGCTGTGCGCCAGGCAAAACAGACTATTCCGCAAAAATGTTCCTGTATGGACTGATTTTGCACCATATTGAGGTAAGGTGCTTATTTTTGCTCTCCCCATTTGCCTCTCCTTCTCACTGACAAAAAATATCAGTAACGTCCTTGATCTGAATGTATAGTGGAAACCTCCATTACGAAATAATTTTAGGGTCCCGTGCGATTCCGTAATACACAGGTTTCACTCTTTCTTTCTGTGGTAGAAGTTTCAAGTCTCTGCGTTCAGCAGTATCCTTTCCTGACACCACGAACGAGTTTCATTATTTTGATTCGCCCTCGTATTTTTAGACCCCATCAGCCAAGCCAACTTATGACAATGAGGGAGGCAAGCTATTTTTTCCTCTCCCTCCACCACCCTATCATCATTATCGTGGATTAAGGTCCATTCAAAATCAGGACATGTCTGCCATCCGGACACAGGGGCTTACCATTGACGAGATGGAGGTTGGGGCTTCACACCCCCATTACCTCTTTGAGAAAAAATTATCTGCTATGAAGACTATTGATGTCAAAATGCTGGCAGGATAATTCCAATTTTCTGGGACATATGGCAGCTGTACTGAAGGCATCTAATCAGTCATGGTCAGCAGCACACTGAGATGTTTCAGTGTTTTTTGTGAATATTCAACAATGTCTTAAATAATATTATAGGAAATAATTTGTCTCGTATGTCTAAATTTTTTCCAAGCCATATTTGGGGATAGCTGCATGCCATTTTTACTGTTACATATCCTCCTGAGACCCAAGAAGAATTATTGTGTAATGCAATGTCAGTTCCTATTGCATTTTCTGAATATTTTCCCAATAAGAAACGAGAAAAAAATTATAGTTCTAAAATATTGACAAAAATAATGACAAACAACCAATGAGAACATTAGGACCCAATTTCTGCTACAAAAGCAGAACGGATCAAAGCTGAAAATTTAAATACCACTTAATGGATCACTAACATAGTGGTCTAACCTCCAAACAATGTGTTTTAAATTCATTTGTGGAATTCGTGGCAGCAATTTGTCTCAGAAGACAATGAAAGATAAACTGCAATTATTTTTGAATGCCACCACTCCAGGCATGGGGCTTTCAGTTTGTCATTCCCTCACCTTGAACCCCTGCGAGCATAAAGATGGAGACGGCAGGCCCTTTTTTGACCTTTCTTTATCCGACTCAAATTAATGAACTCTTTTTGGATGGGGTTTGCTGCTTCAGGCATGTGTTCGTGTATTTATGACAGTACATTTGATACCGTAATTGCTGAGATTGACAGAGCAGCCTGCCGTCTCCATCTTTATGCTCGCGGGTGTATATGATGGAATGATGTAATTACTAGCTGCACCTCCAACCAGCAATGCTAGTATGTGTGTGGGTATCCATAGTTGTAAGGATAGATGTCAAAGGTCAGTATCTCCAAAATAGATCATTGCATTGTCAGCCTTTAGGACACATGCCATGCCACAATCATACCACCCCCTAACATCCATATCATTTTGGCAGATTAAATTAACATCCACCCTGCATTTTGTGACCTATGGCATTGAAATATATAATATGCATAGTTTATTTTTTTTCTGTTACCCCGTGATAACCCGATTAAGGTTTATAGGGGAGTGGATTACCACCATATAGAATCCTTTTTTTCTCACTTTTTCTTCAATCACCGTTCAAGGAATAATTAGGGATGCAGGGTAGGGATAGGGATTGTTGGGGAGTGGACACTTGTGCAGGTGCAATGTCCTAGCCTTTGGGCCATGTGCAGTCCCCCAGGAGGTTAGGTTGCCAGACACCTCCTTGGTGCAGGTCAGAGACCCTCCCAACGCAGGCGAAAGGTGGCTCCCAGGCGGGGATCGAACCTGGGACCTTTCACTCAGCAAGCTGAGATGTTACCATCTCGGCCACCACACCTCCCCCATATCATATGCATAATATCGTCGTCGGCAATGCAAAACCTCGTATCTCACGATAATGTCATTTTACAGGACAAGGAAAAACATGTTCGTGCAAAACCTCGCAAAATTTCTGCTTACACGGCCTTGCAAAACCTCCTATAGATTAACTTTTCTTTGTGGGTTGATTGCATCATTATTGTTTGACAATACTTAATCCTGTCGTCATGAAGAGGTGCAGTACCTCATGGGCATAAGTGTAGGTATGGTAACTGCCTTACTTAAGCCTGCGTGATCACAAACAGGAATGGCCGCCATTTTGGCTGGTGAAAGAAATACGAGGTCTTGCCGCCGATCTCGGTTAGCTGTTGGTGACGTGGTTTTGCCACGTGACCTAAACACCCACTTTCATTGGTCCGAAAAATACGAGCTTTTTCAGGTCGACGCGGACAATTTTTCGGCACACAACTACATGAGTAACTCTATTTCGGCCAAATTGCGAGTTACGAGGTTTTGCATTGCCGACGACGATATGTAAATGTATAAAAAATAATACATACACAGAATATATGAAGACCTCGGGGGAAGAACAATCAAGTTGCACCTCAGGTGGAACAGAGATAATTTTATTTTAAATTTTCAAGGCCCATAAGGTTCCATTGTAAATCTCACTTTCGGGGCCTTCCATAGTGACCTAGGATCATTACTTCACAACCATGACCAAACTATCATATTCTACGCTAGTGAAAGTATCTTCTGAGATATGTAACTCATTTTTGACGAACAAGTGGACCTTGATCGTTCTTCCCGCGAGGTCTTCATATGTGTTTAATTACATCTCGATTTTAAAAGTCATTCCCCCACCTCGGCCAATTTTTTAGTTGCATGCGCACAAATAATGCCCAAGGTCACGGGCTGGGACAATATTTTTTTCTTCCTTAGAGAGGGCATGTCCTTCTTAGAAAAAATTACCACCACGATTTCACAACTTTCAATATATTAATTTTATTTACCTCAGTTTGGCCTATTTCGTGAGAATAACCCATATATTGTATATCTCAATGTAACAGTGTAATTCAAAATTGTCTGTTCCATCATATGGAAATTGTAGTTTAATGCATATCATTTTCAACAGGTTGCAGCAGTTTGTGGTGCTTCTTCATCTATGCAGCTTGCGGATATGGCTTGGAGCGGATGTACTGGACTTGGTTGCGGAACAAGGTGGCTTTACCAATCCGAGCTGTAATATACCTTGCATGGCTGTATACATGTGAATTTGTCTCAGGGTGAGTCTGCTAACAGTTATAGAAGAAAGATTTGTTTATTTAAATTGCCTCTTTTCTCTTGCAGTTTCATACTACAACAATTCAATGCATGTATGTGGAATTACACTGAGTACACCTACTTCCATGTCATGGGTTTGATAGCCTTTGACTATGCCCCCCTGTGGATTATAGCCATCTTGCTCACTGAAAGATACCTTTTAGAACAATTGCCGAGAATTCAATGGACAGCTAAGAAAAATAAATGAAATGGTAGAATAGTGTAAGAAATGGTTTGCTTTGTGTAGCCCTAAGGCCATGGTGTAGCCGATCTTGTTCCAATTTTTTAAACCATCCCATACATTCTGTACTCAGTACTGCATTTGAGCTGTAGAAATAAAATACTGTACTTATTGCATTACATCTGACAAAATGGAACTTGTCTGAACCGTAGTCACTGACAGGGGTGTTGCAAATTTTTTTGTCAGGGCACACTCAAGTAGTGCAAAGGCTTACTAAACAGTGTTCTTCCTCCTTTGGGTCAACCTAAATTATGGTTACCTGCAGTGTTTATACACTTTATGTTATATACACACAACATACACAAAATTTTATTTTGCGGAACCTTGGGCACCTATCTTTTTCTCTGCTGGGTGTACGCTGTACAGTGCAGTACACCCACATACCCCTTCTGCAACACCCCTTGTTACTGATATGCCAAATTGATAGGCATGGTACAGTGTTGGACATTAATCGAGGCATTCGAGGCACTGGTGGCTAGCAACATTTTCCGAAGCGGCAGAAGAAGGAATCGAAGATAAGGATACTGCAAGCCGGGCGAGGAAGATTCCTTCTTCTGCCGCTTCGGAAAATGTCGCTAGCAGTATGCCTCGATTTATGTTCAACACTGTACATAGAAAATATTGAACTATTTCAGGTCACATAATTGCACACCAGATGTTTTATTCCATATAGGTGAGGCATTGATTCTGTGTAAAAATGAAAATGTTGATACGAGGTGCTACCCAAAATTTCCGAGAATTTGGATATACCGTGCAAACCAGTAGAGGTACGAACTTGTGACTCTAGGGGGCGCTAGGTGCACCTTTCAGCTATTAGTCTGAAATATATCGTCTTCATAGGTGCATATGTTTCCGAGCTTCGGCAGTTTGCTTGACACCGTGTTCTTGTGTTTCTGCGATTTTTCGAAATGGCTGATGTTAGGGAGCAAAGGATATGTATTAAATTTTGCTTAAAGCTCAACAAAACATTGGCTGCAACCCACCAAATGCTGAACAAGGCTTTTAATGAGCAAGCTGTAAGACAAGCAATAACATATGAATGGTTTAACCGCTTCAAAGGTGGCGTGCCAAGTTCACAGCAAAATCAACTCAATACTCTTCATTTTCTTTGACATTTACGTAGTTTCTTCCACTTTGTAAAATTGTCAACAGGAAGTCTTACTGTGATGGTTTAAGACTATTCAGGCTCAAATTGCCGGAGATGTGGAAGAACAGATACTGGTTGCTGCACCATGACAATGCACCTGCACACACCTCATGCGGAGTCAGAGACTTCCTGACAAAAAAACAACATGACCACTGTCCCCCACCCTGCATATTCATTTGTCCTGGCCAAATGTGATTTCTATTTATTCCCTCAAATGAAATGGGTTGAAAAGGAGACATTTTTGGTGGAATTTTTGTCGTACTACTAGTTACTTCTAACTTAGCATTACAGTATGGTCATATATCGAGGCAACTGCCAGCGACATTTTCTGAAGCGGCAGAAGAAGGAATCGAAGATAAGCATACTTACAAGCCAGGCGAGCAAGATTCCTTCTTCTGCCGCTTCGGAAAATGTCCCTGGCGGTTGCCTCGATATATGACCAATACTGTACCAGTGTAGTGCAATGGTACTGCTAAGTTAGCAGTAACTAGTAGTACGACGAAAATTCCACCCTTACACTCCACTAAAGAGATCTAAGGTAAATCACAGCAGGTGCTGAACATGTTACAGTTGGCGAATTCTTTTTGGTGCTTTGAAAAATGGGAAATTCGCTAGGATCGTTGTATAGGAGCCCAAGGTGACTACTTTGAAGGTGTCAGTGGAAATTAGGACTTAAAAGTAAATATTAATGTTTTTATGAGCAAATTCTGAGAAATTTTGGATAGCACCTTGTATAGTGACTTACATTGTGTATGGTTTCCTGCTGCAATCAGGTGTGCTGAACCCATTTTTTGTGAGAAGAGGATTTCAGGTGCCATTTGTTGACTTTGATGCCTCTTCCATGAAAATTGTGGTTTTATTAAGTTCCATGTTTGAGTTGGTCATGGAATTTTATTCATTAGTACATGATGATAATGATAAAATGTGGTATTGGCATAATGGGCAGATCAGGATCCATAAGGAAATGCAAGGCCACTTCAGCTTCTTCGTGGAACCTTTTTGGTAGGATATGTATGTGGGTAAGGGGACAACAATGGGTCACTCTTATCATAACAAAAAACAATGCATAACTGCATCTGGTAAGGGCGATAAGACCATGCAAGTCAAAGGAAAACACATTCTCATCGCCAATGTGCTGATGTGTCTTTTCAGTAGGATGGCAGCACGTGGGCTTACAAACAGTACTTGGGAGTGCAGATAGTGAAAAGGGATGTTACTCACACAAATAAAAGAATAATAAGGTACCTAAATGTCACTTCCAGGATCGTTTTCCTGAGACTGCTTCCATTTTCAGTGGAAACTTTTCATTATAATGTAAGGTTAAAAAAGCAACACACTTATTTAATTTTTCTAGCAATGTTATGTGTTGTCCGATTTTTAGAGTTGCGTATTTTTCACTAAATGATATTTAATAAAATAAATGGCAACACTGCACTGGTCATACAGGAGGCCCATTCATGTAGGGTCATACAATGAGGAACCATATGTGATTATGGACATTAATTTCATTAATTGAAGTTTTAATAATACAGCTAAACCTGGTGTGGTGATGTGGTGAAGTTCCATGGAAAACCTTTCTTACATTTTCACCTGTCATAATGGTAGCCTATGGTAGGTTTTCAACACTATAGGCGACTATAGCCCAACTTTCGTTTTTCAATAATTTTTTGGACTTTCATCGCATTCCTATGACATTGGTTCTCCATCAGAAGTCCATTGATATGAGTATTGTTGAGCTAATTTTATCGCGCACGTGACTAAATCTGACATTGCTGTTTTGACGTAGCCTACTTTATATGAAACGTGCGAAACAATAAAGACAAGCGATTCGCTACTAAGAACATTAGGTCGCAGTCTATGAAAGTAGCGGCTATAAATTAGCATATATGCTAGTTTTCACCCTGACTTAGCGATGGATCAAAGCGTTATTTTCTGATATCAGTGATAAACGTAATTGAGCTCCAAGATTGCTCACTTTTAAAAGACGATTTTTCCGGGCCGAAAACAGCGCAGCTAATATCCTACTAGCTAATTTTGAAATCGAGTTTTTCGGCGGGTTTTCTACTGCTCAAGTACTCACCTCTCTCACACATCAATATGACATATGAGTGGTGGCATTTCCATGGGAACTTGAAAAATATTGTTGAAGCTATATTGTGTTTATATTGATACTGTAGGTTTATATTGTTAAGTTGGTTATTGTTGAGGAGAGTAGGGAGAGGCATCGGAAATATACTTATTGTGGGAGTTAGGCTCATTTTCGGAAACTCAAACATGCGGCGTTAAATTCACTGAAAAATTACCCCCGATTTGCTAGTTAAAGACGATGTAGGGGCATTCCCCTGGATTTCTATAGCGAACAAACAATAACCCACCCACCTACAAACATACTCATCAGTATTTTATAAATATGTAGATTATAATAATTTTATTTTTTTTACATTTACCCCGTGATAAGGCGGATCCTTTTTAGGGGGAGGGGGTGGAATATCACCATTTAATTCCATTTTTCTAGATTTCAACATCAGTCTCCGGTGCAAGGAGTCAAGGCTGTAGGGTAGGGGAAGGGATTTTTGGGGAGGGAACATTGGTGCAAGTGCAATGTCGGTAAAGGGGTCATGTGCTGTTCCCCAGGAGGTTAGGTTGCCAGACACCTCCAAGGTGCAGGTCATCAGAGACCCTCCTGACGCAGGTGAAAGGAAAGTTCCCCAGGCGGGGATCGAACCTGGGGCCTTTCACTCAGCAAGCCGAGACGTTACCATCTCGGCCACCACACCTCCCCTATTATAATAAATGTCTAGAGGAGAGAGGGGGGGGATGAGAAATGGTTTAGAAAACCATTGCAAGTGTGCCATTTATCTAATTTACACATGAATATAACAATCCTAATTTTTGCCACAGTAATGAGATGTTACCGTATATGTTATGGGCCTTCCCCAAATATGTCATCCAATATAATAATCGACCACAACGGCGAGTAACATGTTTACTCTTACAGTCATGAGTCATGTACTGCGCTTTTTAGGGGATCATCTTTTTAATTAACCGACTTAAATCTTTGCCTTTGCTGTGATGGATTTTAGTGGGAGGAAACGGGAGAACCCCGAGAAAACCCACGCGAACACGGAGAGAACCCATCGAGATCCACCTAAGTATCTCCTGTCCGATCCGGGGATCGAACTCGAGACCTTAGAGGTCCTTACCCCACTTACCAACAACTCTTCACCGCAATAAGCCGAATATAGATCAATTCGTGAAGAATTGAGTTTATTTTGCAGGCTTTGTGACGAGTTGAAATAAAATCACGAGTAGAGTTAGGTGATTTAAGAATCACCCTACAAGTAAAACGCGATTTGAAAATATCCGTGATTTTTAAGCGCGACGTGATTTGGCCCCATCGCCATGCCATCGCCTGCTGCTAGATGCAGAAAAGATGGCAATCGAACAGGTCTTGTGACAATCTATGTTTGGCCGGCTCGACAGGAGTGAAGGTGACGGCAGCGATGAGCATGTCTACGATGCCTGCCTTGGATCCGGTGATGAACTTCTTACAGGCGCGCTCAGGATACTCGCGCCTGCATCCACTGTACCTCCAGAGGCAGCTGCTGGAGGAGAGATTAGGAAGGGGCGACCATCTACATCACACGAATCTGCTGGGACACTTTGGCTGTGTTAATGCCATAGATTTTTCTCCCTGTGGAAATCTGCTACTTTCAGGTATGGCTCTAATTGAAGGGCTACATTAGGTGTACTTTTTGTGCCCGGCATAACATTACACTGTCTTGGTATGCAATCCATCAAGACACAGCTTGAGCACAGCATAATCTAGGATGGTGTCAGATTTTAATGGCATTGCATGGGCTCTGAGTTTGAGGAATGACAGTTTGAGTTGCAGGCTGGCCCTGATTTATCTCGAGTCTGTTACTTAGAAAAGTTATATGCCGGTTGCTAACCTCGTGGCTCACCAAGTGTGTATATGCCCACTTTTGCCCACTATCAGTCCTTAGACAGTATTCTGGTTGAGTCCCTGCTTCTTGCTCCCACCAACCAGGCCCGTTCCTCACCCTACTGCAGAAAGTAGTTCTACTTCTGTAGCCCAATAGCATTCAGATAGGTTCTGACTTTTCAAGCCAGTAGATTAGATGGCTGCCCAATCCAGCCATGAGACTTGAAAGTTCAGTGTGAATATATGAACATGTCTCTCCCACTCTGCAGTGTTTGATCAGCTGCTTTTTAATTCACTATCCTGCACAGGTAAGGGCCGGTTCCACCATCCGCGCTCGAGTGCTGAGTAGAGATCAAATCCCGGCTCGAGAGCCAATAGCGTTCCACAAAACTTTCCCGAGCTCCGGTGGTGATTCAAATACCCCCCCAAATGCTCGAGCGGCCAGATTTGCCCTCCCAAGCGCCCGCTCAGGCGCCCGAATCTACGGCGGACTTCGGAGATGATCTCTACTCAGCACTGAGCGCGGATGGTGGAACCGGCCCTAATGGACATTATTTTAGGACATGTCCACACATCTATTGTGATGATGATGTAAATTATTTTCTTCAAATAGTTGCATATTGTAATATTATGAACAGGTTAGGAGAGACGATAATCTACCATGTTAAGTTGGACCAACTGTGGCTGAAGTCGGGTTTACAGCCCATTTGCCGTATCAATTAGGAAACAGTACCTGCTGCTTGCTGACTCTTGAATCGTTGTTTTGTGTGGGTTTAAAGTGGGGGAAGTGACTAGGGATCCTGGAATTAATTCCTCAAGCTGGACCAGAATGCAGACAGGATCATTGTTATCTGTCTGGATGAGGCGTATATTGCCTTGGTTACAAATAACGTGTTTGCTCGAAGCTGTATTCTGTTTGTGACATGGAATTGTGCTTTATTATTCTTTTCAGGTCTTCAGCAAAGGTGGGCTTTAGCGCCGCTAATCCGCTAACCACTAATAGCGGCTAACTTTTTGCTAGCTGATTAGCTGTTTCCGCTAACTTTTCAGGCCTCTGCCGGGCCAATTAGCTTCTGCCAAGTTTGGTGCCACTAATTTTTGAACCGGTAGCAAAATGCATTCGTGTTCCTGTCTAGCTGTCTGTTATTTTTTGAGTTTCATTGCTTGGCCCACTTTCCACTCCAGTCAGGGATTAAATTTGACCGTGATCTATTACACAGCATGGTGTAATTTTATAACTCACGTTTCTGGCTTGCCTTCGATACATTCGCAAAATAATTCGGATGAGAAACGGTCAAGATAACTGAGGTGTACAATTAACTTAATTATGATTACACAAATGACGATTTCTAAGTATCACATATATCATTAGATAGGCAAAGATTTGCACTAACCTGGGTTCACGGGGAATGTTTTGGCCTCCGAGAAATAGTGTCATTTAAAAATTCATTTTGCGGCGTAACGTCGGCAACAAGTCAAAAAATGACACCTTTCCGTGTTCTTCTTGCAATAAAAAATTACACAATGAGGATAGGTAAACAACTTGCATATACGTATGTTACGTAGATTTAGACAAGCTTTCTAATGATGTATAACGTTATTTTTTGGACCATTTTCCTGGGAATTATTTAGAATCATAATAATTCATACCCCGTTATCAGTCGGCGGCTCTTTAGGGGGGAAATTTTTGTTTTGACTGGAACTCTTTGCTTTCATTTTATTTGCTTTTTGGGATAGGATAGGGACGGAAGGAAGCGGCTGTGGCCTGTTTTTATGGAAACGACCCCGGAATTATCCTGGGAGGACCGTGGAAAACCACGGTCAGGGTCGGATTCGAACCCAGGACCTCCCGATTAGCAGGCGGACTCCATGTCCACTACACCAACCTGCTTCGGTGAATTATTTAGAATCAAACACAGGGGCTACTATTTGAAAAAATTGATAGTAGGTCTGTTTTTATTTCATGGTCCTCGAGTCACAAAAGGTTAAATTCACAAAATAAAAGTTAGCTGTTAGCACCAACTTCCGCTAATTTTCTAGGTGGTTAGCGTCAGCGACTTAGCGATATCATCTTGTTAAAGTTAGCTGATTAGCGGTTAGCGAAGCTAAACTTTCGGTTGGCTGTGCCCACCACTGGTCTTCAGGGATTCTATTCGGGACATATTTTGAGGGGATTATAGAATGGAATAGCCCTCTGTCTTGGTGATGCTGTATGGCTTTTTGTTACCGCAACAGTACTGTCCATTGCTGTGGCCCTGCCAGGCACGGTATGTCGTCCGTCTGTGATAGTCTTAGATTTTGCGGAGCGAAAGCGGAGCTGGGCACTTATTGTGGGTTTGTATACGCCTGCGGTGTGGGCCAATGAACATTACTGTGCCTTTGCGAAGAGCGAAGTTTACCTTCACAAACCAACGAACGACATGACATCACGATCCGCCCGCCTCCACCCAATCTCCACTCCAATCATGTCCACGACTTACTCTGCAGATATACTACTGCGCATGCTCAGAAAACACGGCTGGTGCGACATCATGTCGTTCTTAGGGTTAACCCTTAACTACGTAGGTGGAGCCTGAGAGGCTCCAGCCACTATTTAAACGCATGTAACTTTTTAATTAAATGTTTTTTCCCCTGTCCTTCCGTGACTTTGTCACAAAAACTTTCCTAAGCATGAAAAGAATAAGAAAATTTTAGTCGGCATTCTTTGGCTGAAAAAAATTCGTAAAGAGGAACAGGTCCCACCTTGGAGCCGCTCAGGCTCCACCTACGTAGTAAAGGGTGCTGTCGTTTTCCCTGTCTCCGTGGAGAGCGTCTGAATACGGAAAATGACAGCATCCTTGACTACATAGGTGGAGCCTGAGCGGCTCCAGGTGGGACCTGTTCCTCAGTTACAAATTTTTTCTGTCGGAATGTACTGACTCGGCGTTTGATTTTTACGTTTTCGGAAGCCTAATTATCTGAACTGCACTTTTTGTATTTGAAAAGTCTAATATAACAATTGAGCTGATAAGCAGAGATTTAAATATACCGTTGGAGCCGCTCAGGCTCCACCTACGTAGTTAAGGGTTAACAAACTCAAACAACCATCATAGTGTTTAAATTTGCCACCTCCTTCCCATTTTTGTTGTTGCCTAACGTGTTCTTGAGCTGGAATATTTGTTTATAACCTAGCAGTGCCCGCCTCGTCCTGACGGATAACAATGATCCTGTCTGCACTCTGGTCCAGCTTGAGAAATTAATTCCGGGGTCCCTAGTCTCTGCCCCCACTTAAAACCCACGATGTAAAAGGTCAGTAATCTGCTGGTACTGTTTCCTAATTGATTTGGCGTCTGGGCTGTAAACCCGACATAAGCCCCAACTGGAGTTTGCAAACCAAAAGTATTTGTGAAGGCAACCATAACTAATATGGTGAATATGTGGCACATGCATCGTACTGAACCGTTTTTCTTACTAGGTGGAGATGATCGAAGAGTGCTTTTATGGAAAATAGAAGAATCCCTTCAACTAAAGGAGCCAACTTGCATGTGCACACTCCACCTGAGCAACATCTTCTGTGTCACATGTGACAGTGGGCCCTCGAAAGTCTTCTCAGGTGGAAATGATGACACAGTTATTCTTCATGATCTGACCACGTAAGTTCTATATGAAAAGTATGAAACATCTGTTGATATGGCTCTGACTTCACAGTGGACAGAGTGTGGATATCTTCCCACATGATCATCCAGTGTATGGTATATCAGTCAACCCAGAGAATGACAATGTGTTTGCAAGTGCCTGCGACAGTGGAGACATCCTCATCTTTGACATCAGGGAACCTCCTGTTAATGGTTGGTGCTTTCAAAAGATACTACCAAATAAAACAAGGAATCTGTAAGACCCATAAATTTCTTCATGCAGAAAATACGGGTATTTTCAAAACTGTGGAACACCATTTTGAAATTGATAATGACATTGACCTGAAGTGCAGGTTTTTATGAATGTGGCTGTCACTTCATGCTGGTATACAGAGTTTATACATGATGTTTGGACAATATACAGTGAAATCGGGGGAGGTGTGGTGGCCGAGATGGTAACGTCACGGCTTGCTGATCGAAAGGTCCCAGGTTCGATCCCCGCCCGGGATTTCCCTTTCGGCTGCGTCAGGAGGGTCTCTGACCCGCACCTTGGGGGACTGCACGTGGCCCAGCACTTGACATTGCACTTGCACCCGTGTCCCCTCCCCCGAAAATCCCTTTCCTTACCCTACGTACTTGATTCCCTGCAACAGAGAGCAAAGTAAAAACCATACTAGAAAACTGATGGGGGTCTGCCACCCCCCTAGACTTCCAGTTGTATCACGGGGTAATTACACACACATATACAGGGTGGTCCAACTTCAAGTGTCGTTTTATAACGGCTATTTATAGAAGCGCTTTACGATTATTGTAGCAGCCACGTGTAAAATGGCCCATCGAAAATATTAGCTGCGTTTCGTTTGCAGGCTTCCCCCTTGCATTACAGGTCCTTGGTCCATCTGGTGCCTTGGACGTCACCCATTTCACCCAGGCGCATCGCAGGTCATGTGTGCACCTCCTTTTTTCCAGGTCAACCCAGCAGCAGGGTTGATTACATGTGTGCCGCTATTGGCAGCTAATATTGTCGATGGCGCCGAAGTGGGACATTTTACACGTCGCTGTTACTTCATCGCAAAATCACTGCTATTAATCGCCGTTATAAAACGACACTTGAAGTTGGACCACCCTGTATACACACATTGAAATCCCGATAACTTGAACTGCCATGGGACCGAGAAAAAAATTCAACTTATCGAATATGGTGGGGAAAACAGCACCCATACAAATTAAACACCTACAGTATGCATCTCGCTACTAGGACACGATTGCAAGTGACCGCTAGATGACTGTACAGACTAGGACCTCTGACTGCTCTGAGGCAAAAGGCATGTCACCACCGCAAAGGAATGCATGAGTCACTACCTACAGGGAAGGGAGCTTAAAACACGTGGCTTTCAGAGGGCTTTGTGCATTCCTTCGCAGCTTATCGAGAATATTAACCAGCTGGGGTGGAAATCTCCAAGTATGAATCATACCACATGTTTGCCCAACATGGAATTCAACTTATTAATAGTGAAAGTGCTGCGGAGTTCACGAAATATATTTAACTTATGGAGAAAATTGAGTTACACAAATTCGAGTTATCGGAATTCAATTTGCATTACATAATTATATGGAGAATCCTCCAAGTCCTAGATTTTCTTCGACTTATCGAGAATTTCGAGTTATCTGCTACCCTGTAACATTCTAAATTGTGATTTTGGTAAGCAGTGATTTGTCCAAATATGATAGGGTAAGTTGGGATCGTAAGTGCGGCCGGATTTTGATTAGATGCAGTTTAAAGACATGCTACTTCTCAGTAATTAGCAAGTGAGGAAAAAAAGTAATGCACTATATACCTTACCTTATTGGCTTTCAAATTGGCCTGTTGCATAACATTCATCTATGTGGGTGCTCCAAAAAATAATTGAAATATGCACGGGGTGCACAGTGCCACACTTGCCCCTTGGTATGGGGTAAGTGGAATTGTGGAATTCTCGCAGAGTAATAAACATTGCTCGGGTTGCATAGGGCTAGTGCAGTGGCTCTCAACCGGTGGGGCGCGGGGCAAATCCATAAATTATATGACTCGAAACAGGCGTAAAAGTCGCACTGAATGGGTGAGTACAGTAGCCTACTTCTGTAGATTCCTAAGTTAGTTCAAGTTATCGGGATTTCAATATGTGTATACTTACTGGACTACTTACTAGTAGTGAAGTAGTCGTAGTGCCTAAATGGGTGTGGGGATGGTAAGGGGGGGGGGGGGGGGGGGANGGGGGATGAGAGGGTGTAGGTATCTGAAATTACTTTTCAGGGGGGCCCGATGTGTCATAGGTTGAGAACTGCTGGACTAGTGCCACAAAGACACAAAGTTCCTGTCAGTCTGTATATTCAGAATAAAAAAATTCTGAGAGACGAGCTTTACTTCTCACTGCTCCGCAACATGTTGGCTATCAGTACTGACATTATCTGATTAAAATGCATTATGTAGAAGTGTCATCACACCAGTGCGGAGTGTTAGATATTAGCCTGTTGCCAGTCGCAGAATATCCAGTGGTGACCACAGAAAGATGCCTTGTCACCTCTTTTGGCCACCGCTAGCTTTATTCCTCCAATATTCCATTGCGATCCATATACCCATATTAATTGAGTACTCACTAACCCCTAACGATGTCTAGTTAGGGGCAAGTGCAGCTTCCCTTTAAACCCTTTGAGGGCTACATGTCTCAAATGAGGTCCTGCGAATTTTTGAACTGGGCACGCTAGAGTTTAGCCAGAAATGGGGCAGTTTGAGGCTCAACCTGCTCCTACCACCACGTGGAAGGGGGCTCAACTATCATGGTGTATGCTAATCAGTTTTTCCGCCTCCTAGCGTGAGCTAAACGTAACCCCTGCTGCGGTGTCAGAACAGGGTGGCCCGTAACTCTTAGTAAAGTGTTTTAGTATCATTTTGTAACCATAGTAACAATTTTATGGGGAGGTGTGGTGGCCGTGATGGTAACGTCTCGGCTTGCTGAGTGAAAGGCCCCGGTTCGATCCCCGCCTGGGGAACTTTCCTTTCACCTGCGTCAGGAGGGTCTCTGACCTGCACCAAGGAGGTGTCTGGCAACCTAACCTCCTGGGGAACAGCACATGACCCATTAGCTACGACATTGCACCTTGCACCCATGTTCCCTCCCCAAAAATCCCTATCCTTTCCCATTGTCCTTGTTTCCTTGCACCGGTGATTGAAGTGGAAAATATATATAGAAAACTGATGGTGGTATGCCACCCCCCGAAGCAGGACGTAATGTACTGAGCAAGGGGTAGTGAAAAAAAAAAGTAACAATTTTATAGTGACTTTAAAATTGAAATAAATTTCATTACATGTAAAGTTAACTGCACTTTTTAAATTTTTTTTCTGGAACACCCTGTAGAGGAATTTTTTCGCCATTTTACATTCAAAAGGACCACCATGAGTTAAAATGATTAATATTGGAGCATATTGTTTTTCATTAATATCACTCCTACTACAAATTTTCATCAAGAAAAGAAAAATACTACCAAAAAAAAAACGCCGTCAAAGGGTTAAAAACCAGCCTGATTATGCCACCAAAGCGGAACAGTAACAGTGCAATAGAACACCTTAACCTCTTACATACAGTGCCGGAGTTGTTACGCAGCATACGGTACAAGACTCGTCAGAAATTCTGCAAAAGATAGATACGTACTCGCCAGATAAGTTTAAGTTTCATAAGACTAGGGGCTAGCCTTTACAAGAACATCACAAGAAAAGAAGTTAATGCTTACTTTTCCACATTTCAGAATCATTGTGCCTTGCTAGTTATTCGACTGCCTTTCACTCAGTGACATTCAATCCTATGGAGCCAAGACTTTTGGCCACGGCCAATTCAAAGGAGGGGACAGCACTATGGGACGTTCGTCACCCACGGAAGTTAGTGCTGCATTGCATGGGTCTTTCACATCAAGTGGACCCACCTTTCTTCATTATTGTATAGTCTTGACCATGGTATTGTGTAGTACAGATGGGTGCATTGCCTTCCTGAATTTATATGACGTATATGTGTATGGTTGTTTATTAACTGGTATGACTATTACACCTTTTAAATATTTATTAACCATTTATCTCCCACAAGGGATTTTGGTATGATTATAATCATATCACACATAATAATTTTTTACAATTCATTGGTATCACCTAGATGGAATTATCTGTCACCATAGCCTTCGGAAATGTTCGTAGATTAGGCCTATATCTGCATGAGTATTTACGTCACTTGTGTGATATTTTTAATGGCACGACGTCATAGGCCAAAGGTTTCATTAATTTAAAACAACCCAAAACAAACACTGACTGCACGAATTTAAATACCCACAGCTCCCTGCTGCATATTTCCCAGCGTGTGGGCATCCAGCTGAAAGCCATTTTTAAAAATCTCGAAATTTTACGACTTACTTTTCGCCAGGGGAAAAATCAGAACGATCTGTGAACGGTAGGCAATCTCCCCCGGTGTCATTTTGGTCGTCAAAAGTATCCTCGCACCTAATTGGCCGGGGCAGACTGCTCCGAGCACTGGGCGTTGCCCGCTCGCCACATGAGCCGCCTCTTTTTGCACCTGGCGGGTCGCATTACTTCCTTGTAAACCGGACCTTTAAATTTTTTTAAACAGACACTAATGTTTTCACAATTCATCAGAGAGACTGGGCAACCATATAGAATTATCTTGGATTTTTTAGATGGGTAGAAGCCGCCTTAAAGGGACACTCCACTCAAAATACAAGTTGGCCCCCAAAAATCGGGCCAAAAATCCAGATTCCGAATGTGCAATCGGTTTTTTTCTACGCCCAACGGTAACATGGAAAATCATATATCTACACACGTCGTCCAGCGTCGTCTGCTAAGACGTGCGATTCAACACCATCCCGCGGCAAACCGGAGAAGTATAACACGCACAGTAAACACCTGCCGCGCCAGGCGTGCCCATGGAGTGCCTGGTCTAGTTCCTCCCGGTTCCACTCTGGTGGCGTCGCCACCTGCGGCCACCGCCCCGCGCGCGGTTTTCGAATGACACACTTCCAGCTTTCACACTGGCCTTACCGTTCGTCTCTAAGAAAAACTGCTTATACCCTCGGAATCAGGATTTTTTTGCCCGATTTTTAGAACCCAACTTGTATTTTGAGTGGAGTGTCCCTTTAAAGAACCTCGTATATGACTCAATAGGATGACATCACTGTCTTGTGCATAGTTTATGAGGCGGTTGCTGCCCTCTCTTGATATGCAGCGTAGGTTGGTATGTCTCGCAATGTTCAGCCCACTCTTGTGCATTAATCGAGAGCGAAACCAATGGTGCCAGTTCAGTGATTTTCACCTAGGGCGCTCTTTTTAAACCCCCACCCGAACAGTGCAGCAGGAGACAAATGGTTAAATATGTTCCTCTTTTTTTTTTATTGCCTGTAAATTCCGTAATGAAACAGAAAATCTAAATAATAATGTAAACATAGTTACCACTGCCCTGAGAAGGGAAGTTCAAGTGAACAAATATAACAGCTCATTTCATTGAATAGTGACATAGGCCAAATGACTACAGTATCTCTTAGTAACCATGTTCCAAGCCGAGGTTTTCACCACTAATAATAATCAGCATGACAAGGGGAGAGGCTAAAGCATACCTAGGATGTAGAATACATTATCAAGCATGCAAATTGTGCCTGCTTTAACGTCTCATGAGTTCAGTGTACAACTCACAAGAGACCGTCAAGGTCGGTTGCCTCCGATTTGGTTGAAACTTGCTGGAGGGGTTATTCATGTGAAATAGACAGTATAGAAAGTTTTAGCTGACACTGTCCAGCTGTTTCCGAGATATGAGTGACAGAAACATCCGAATTTTTTCCCCGTGCGTAGAGGTCGGGCGAGAAGGGATGAGTGCAAGGAAGAGCTGATGGTAGTCAAGTGGATAGAGCGTTGGACTTGTGATTTTGCCGGGAGTCACTCTGCCAGCTCCATCCAAATCCCTTCTACCTTGATTCCTCCGGCCCCCTTTACCCCCTTTTTTCAATCCCATACACCATCCCTCACTCCCACACCAACATTTTGCTTTCCAAATATTGTTTCTTTGCTCCAGTATTTATTATGAGACCATCGCTTCTGTCAACTGCAAATAAAGAGCTTCTGTACCTAAAATTGCGTAATGGGAACCTCTTCAGCTGGACACCAGTCCATCATTAGGCCGGACAATCGGGAGTACAGTGCATACTATATACAGGGTGTACTGTACCAGAGTCACGGGTCAAGCGCGCGCAAGGGGGTGGGGAAAAATCGTAGGTGGCAACAACCCCGGTCGGTTTTATAAAACAATTAGAAATACGGGAGTAATCAATTTATTTATTACGGCCGTACGGCCTGACGTCACGTTCTTTCTGTTCGAATTGAGCCTGGCGTGCACGGCAAAAGTAAGGTAAGAGTGCAGTGGTTTGAAGCTGGTTGACGGGTTTTTAGCCTTGCGGGTTGCACTGATAAAGGCACTCATGCTACACCGGTAGGGTACTGTACAAAGTAGTGTACTACCGTACAAGAGTGTGTTCAGTACTCCGCCGGTGTAGCATGAGAGCGCCTTTTTCGGTGCAACCCGCAAGGCTAAAAACCCGTCAACCAGCTTCAAACCACTGCACTGTTGCCTTGCATTTTCCGTGCGCGCCAGGCTCGATTCGAACAGAAAGGACGTGACGTGGCGTCACACCATACGGCCGCAATAAATAAATTGATTACTGCCATATTTCTGATTGTTTTATAAAACCGACCGGGGTTGTCGCCACCTACAATTTTTCCCCACCCCCTCGCCCGCGCTTGACCCGTGACTCTGATACAGCGTGTATTTTGAATACCTTATCTGATAAGGATAACCAAAGCAAATGCACCACAGCAGGCTATATGTTATGCTAATTGACACACCACTATGCTCCCGAAGCACTGGCTATTAGAGGGCTGTGGGGAAAAAACATGATAACTGACATTTTTGTCATTTTTTACCTAAACACTAGCAACTGTGCATAAGACATGACAAACAGTTTGGTATACTCCAAGTTCATGTATCATGCATGAGACGTCCACACGGACTAGATCAAAACCAGCATTCCCTATGATTTGTTAAGCAAATTCAAACTTCAATTCGCTCTCCTGAAAAATGACTCTTTTGTCAGTTATCATGTTTTTCCCCCACACCCCTCATTTCATCTCTACCTAGGCCAAAGGCAAGCGGCCAACTGCCCCTTTTCAGTACATATTGGGGCCCGGATGTGCCACCTGGCAATTTACAACTTAACACATGCGCACTTCTGTGACCATCCTCTAGACTAGAGATGACTCGTCCATCCTTTCATGCTTATCCCATCCATGAGTGGAAGTTCAAACAAGTGGGCGAATGCTGGACACTAAAATTACGCCGCTACCAGTGTTTGTAGTAGATAAGTTGGCCACGGCTCCCCAATGAGAGCACCAAATGGTCAACATGTCACATTTACAAAATTATGCGAGCTTTGCTAAAATATCGACAGATTCTCAATTGGATTGGGCAGGAGAGATTATAAAATGTCATACATACGAGGTGTGATCGAAAAGTTCCCGGACTGTGTTCATAAAAACATTAATATTTACTTTAAGTCCTAATTTCCACTGCCACCTTCCAAGTAGTCACCTTGGGCACGTATACAACAATTCCAGCTAATTTCCCATTTTTGGAAGCACCAAAAAAAAATGGCAAACAGTAGTGTGTTCAACGCCTGCTGCGATTTTGCTTAGACCTCTTTAGTGGAGTCAAAATGCCTCCTTTTCTACCCAAATTTCATTTTAGGGAAGAGGTAGAAGTCACGTGGTGCCAGGACAAACGAATATGCAGGGTGGGGAACAGTGGTCATGTTATTTTTTATCAGGAAGTCCCTGACTACGCGTGAGGTGTGTGCAGGCGGCATTGTCATGGTGCAGCAACCAGTCTATGTTCTTCCACATCTCCGGCCATTTGACCCTAAATCGTCTCAAACCATCGCAGTAAGACTTGCCGTTGACAGTTTTACCAGGAGGGAGAAACTCCATATGCACAATTCCTAAAATGTCAAAGAAAATGATCAGCATTGAGTTGATTTTGCCGCGAACTTGGCGCGCCACCTTTGAAACTGTTCAACCACTTATATGTTATTGCTTGTCTTACAACTTGCTCATCAAAAGCCTTGTTCAGCATTCGGTTGGTTGCATCCGAAGTTTTGTTGAGCTGGAAGCAAAATTTAATACAAATCTTTTGCTCCCTAACATCAGCCAATTCGAAAAATCGCAGAAGCACAAGAACACGGTGTCAAGAAAACTGCCGAAACTCGGAAACATGTGCACCTATGAAGACGAGATTTTTCAGACTAATAGATGAAAGGTGCACCTAGCGCTCCCTAACGTCACAAGTTCGTAGCTCCACTGGTTTGCACGGTATATCGACAGTCCGGGAACTTTTTGATCACACCTCGTATTTTGATAAGGCTGAAGAGGTTCCCATTATGCAATTTTAGGTGCAGAAGCTCTTTATTTGGAGTTGACAGAAGCTGAAGAAAGTAGCTTGATGGTCTCATAATAAATGCCGGAAAACGAAAATTTTGGTCGGGGCGTGGGGGATGGTGTATGGGATCAAAAAAAAGGGGGTAAAGGGGGCGGGGGGAATCAAGGTAGAAGGGAATTGGATAGAGCAGACAGAGCGACTCCCTGCAAAATCACAATTCCAGCGCTCTATCCACTTGACTACCAGCAGCTCTTCCTTGCACTCGTCCAAAGCCTACATATGTAATTGTCTTAGGTAGGCTTTGCACTTGTCCCTTCTATTCTCGCCCGACCTCTTATGCTCGGGGCCAAAATTCGGATGTTTCTGTCGCTCATACCTCAGAAACGGCTGGATAGTGTCAGCTAAAACTTTCACCACTGTGTCTATTGCACATGAATGACCCTTCAAGCAAGTTTCAGCCAAATTGGAGGCGACCGACCTTGACCGTTCCCTTGTCAGTCACTAGAGTCAGAAATGTTCCCTGAAATTGTGATAATATAATTCCACCTTCATTTGCCTTACAGGAAATATATTGGGTATGTGCCGAAGTGCTCTTGGGCATCTACATACTTCTTGTGGAGTCATGTCCTGGGTCCTGGAATCATGGGTCATGTTCAATTTTTAGCTAAAGCTGCTGTGATGATATGAGTATCTTTTGGCAGTTGCCATCATTAAAATTTTCACTGCATGACAACTAATGTTGTTTTTAAGAAGGAATTTGAAATTACCCAGAATAGTGCAACTCAGTTCATTTGATTTTACAACACATCTACTGCAGTTGGTGACAGTCTAAATTTGCATGGTGATAATGTATGAAACAAGAGCACCTTAAGAAAACGAGCAACTTGTTATTGAGTCATCTTTCAGTGACCATGGGCTCTTCCCCATTCAACTGATTGTGTTACTAGGCCTTCCACCACTGTCTGCTTTCTTATTTTCCAGCAAGGCTGATATACATGAATTGAGTGGGTGTTGCCATTAGAACTGAGCTTCTGCTGTCATGCAGAAAAATAATAGTGACTTATGTTATCAAAAAATGATAAAAATTGTGAGGTGGCAATTTTTGTCTGGAGTAGAATAGCTCACAAATATTTATAGGGAAAATGGAGAGGAGAAGAGAGGGGCACTTGCTCCTTCTTGTGCTACGCAATGCCCATTATAGCAGGGGTCGAATTTTAATTTTTTTGTCCAGGTGCAAAGTTTGCACTCCAGACTTAAATCTGGAGTGCAAATTGCTTACTTGGAGTGCTTAACCCCTTGGTTACCAGATCTAGGCGCTGAGATTCGTTTATGTTCAACTTACACGGACTCTGAAGATATGGACAAGATATGTTACAAATAATAACAGCTATACTTACACATTCATGCTGTACACTATGAATATGTTTGGAGCAATTTTCCACTTCTAGAAGTCGCAAATTTAATTTCCAAAAAGATCGCCGTAACAACTCGAAATTAAATTACTACCGGCCAAATGTTAGGTGGATTTCATTATGAAATATGTTAAAGTACACGGAATAACAACTTTGAGAATCTTGCTATGATGAATCTGCTGAAACTGTCGTACTTTGTGAAAATTGAATCAATTTTGGAGTCTTCGGAAGTGGGAGGCAAGCCGCAGTAAGTATTAATTTAATTCTGGCGAAGTACGGCGATTTCAGCATATTCGTCACAGCACAACTCTCAAGGTTGTTATTTGCATATTTTAATGTTTTTGATAGTACCGAAGCAGGTTGGTGTAGGGGATAAGGAGCCGGCCTGCTAATCGGGAGGTCCTGGGTTCGAGTCCCGGGGCCGGCAACCCTGACCATGGTTTTCTGTGGTTTTCCATGGTCCCCCCAGGACAATTCCGGGGTTGTTTCCGTAAAAATGGGCCACAGCTGCTTCCTTCCTTCCCTATCCCTGGTCCCATCCAATGGTGGTAATCCACCCCCCTAAGGGAGCCAAAGGGTCTAGCACGGGGTATGATAAATAAATAAATAAAATGTTTTTGATAATTAATAATAATAATTTACCCCGTGATAGAGCCATTGGCTCCCTTAGGGGGGGAGTTCATCCCAATTTTTTTGTCAGGAACTCTTTACTTTTTGCTTCGCTTTTTGGGAAGGGATAGGGATGGAAGGAAGCGGCTGTGGCCTGTTGTAAAACTCTGAAATTTTCCTGGAGGGACCGTGGGAAACCACAGAAAACCACGGTCAGAGTTGCCGGTCCCGGGATTTGATCCCCGGACCTCCCGATTAGCAGCCGGATACCATATCCCCACACCTACTGCTGCTTCGGTTGTTTTTGATAATTAAATCAGCCTAACAGTTGGCCGGTAGTAATTTAATTTCGAGTTGTTACGGCAATCTTTTTGGAAATTAATTTTGCGACTTCTAGAAGTGGAAAATTGTTCCAAATATATTCATAGTGTACAGCATGAATGTGTAAGTATAGCTGTTATTATTTGTAAAATATCTTGTCCGTATTTTGAGAGTACAGTGGAGCATCGATTATCCGAACAGAGTCTGCCAAGGGGGTGTTCGGATAACTGTTTGTTCGGATAACCAATCATTTACGAAAAAATATTTGTGCCGGTGTCATAGGAGCAATATGAAACTAAGAAGCAGTGGTATTAACCACAAAACTGTATATTTTCTGTCACAGGCATGTCTTAAAAATACTGTACATATACCTTACTGTCCTTACATGAAGTAGTCCTACAGTTTAGGGGGGGAAAAGGCCAATTTTTGCCGACCCGAAAAGGTTCGGTTGATCGGTGTTCGGATAATCGATGCTCCACTGTATGTGCAAGTTGAACAGAAACGAATCTCAGCGCCTAGATCTGGTAGCCAAGGGGTTATATTTAATTACTGTGATGTTAAAAAGCAGGACCAACTGGAGTGCAAACTTTACACTCCAAGTCTCAGTTTGGAGTGCACATGACACTTTTGGAGTGCAAATTGCACCTTTGCATCGAAGTACTTTTGACCCCTGTTATAGTCAAAATTGTTTAAAATTTTGTGTCGTGGCCTTAGTTGCCTGGGCTTCTCCAACAAACCAGTGGTCAACATTGGGCAAGCTCATGGGAGATGGTGGCTACAGTTGATATTGAAGGACTCTTCGATGCATGTAACTGGTGTGTCAGGGGTTGAAATATTTGGATGCAAAGGTGCAATATGCACTCCAAAATTTTCAGAACTCCAAACTGAGCCTTGGAGTGCAATGTTTGCACTCCAGTTGGTCCTGCTTTTTAATGTGGCTAAACCTAGTACCGTATTTACGCGCATATAAAACGCACACGGGCATAAGACGCACCCTGGTTTTGAGGCGAAAAATCGTGGAAAATCTGTTGTTGACTTATATAAGACGCACCCAGATTTATTTCCGTAGTTTGGGAACTGGCCTCGAGCTGCCGGCAGCAACCTCGTGTGCAATGCATGTGGGTGTGGAATCCATTAGAATCCAGTAAAAAGGAGGCGCAAGTGGAAAATGGGACAATGCTACGCATCTGAAACGTATAGGTGACAAGGTCACACTGGAATTGTGCACGTGTGTGGACGGCCGAGGAGAGCGACGATGACTGATTCGAATGTGCGATGTTTTTAAATTTTTCAATAAACGATTTTCACGATTTCTCACGGGTTTCACCCATTGTGCTCTGCCGTATAAGACGCACCCTACTTTTTGAGCTACAAAAATCGGAAAAAAGGTGCGTCTTATCTGCGCGTAAATACGGTAATTAAAAATTAAACAATCCAAGTGAGGAATTCGCAGTGCAAAGTTTGCACCTGGACAAAAATTTAAGATTCAACCCCTGACACATGCCCATGAAACCTTGAAGTGATACCAGACCTGTGATGCAAGTTGTTTACTGAAGAAGGGTGTTTGTTTGTCAAAGTTACGGTTCTAAATCAAGTACACACTTCCCATGTTGTCCAGGTGACTTTCACTGACAGTGACTGCACGTACTGACGTGGCAGGAGTATTTTCTCAATTTTAACACATGATGGAAAAACTGACGGCTTCACTCCATCTGGACAGCATGGGAGTTGTAGGCTACACTTACCGTATTTTAGTGCATAGAATGGCATGCCAGTGTAAATTGGCGGTGTGCAGGAAGAGTTCCAATGGGTTCTCACCATATTTGGGTGGGTTTTCTCGGGGTTCTTTCGTTTACTCCCACTACCAAAAACCCATCACACGAATGCCAGATAACCTTAGTTGCTTTGGTACAACCAACAAACCAACCTCAGTGATGAGGCTCTTTTGTTGGAATTTTTCTAACCTAAGAAGGGGCTTTGGTTATTACTAGGACCAGTAATAAGTCTTATGTTACTTTTATAGGGTGGTGATACGTTATGGAAGCCTTGGAGTGCAGCAGAGCAGTATGAGTGTGCGTTTTAACAGCATCGGCACCCAACTTCTGGCACTACGAAGACGAAAACCTCCCATTTTGTATGGTATTCATTCTGCAAACCACTTGTGCCAGTTTGATCATCCAGGTTACTACAACTCATGCACCATGAAGAGTTGCTGTTTTGCGGGTGACTCCGACCAATACGTGTTATCAGGCTCGGACGATTTCAACCTCTTCATGTGGCAAGTTCCACCCGAGGAATTAGAAAGTGAGTTTCTAAGCTTCATCGCTCAAGATTTCTTAGTTTTTCAGATGAGTTGAATTCACATTTTGTCAAAAATAATTTGGCAACTGTGAAACACAAGTGCTGAAAATAAAATTGTGGTAAGACATATCAGCTACAAGGAAACAGCCAACCCCTAAATATAGCCCATTTGGAGTACAATGGAATGTACTCGGAACAAATTGCATATTATGACCCTCATCCCTTCCTGAAGGAGTGGCTGCTGCAGGAATGCGTTTGAAATGGCGAGTGTAGGATAAAGCAAACCCTCTTGATGAAGTGCCCATATACAGGGTGGGGCAAAAGTCATGGGCTGGTTTAAACGACGCAGCATAGCGGTAAGTAACGAACAATTATATTTTGAAAAAATTACAGTACACAGAGAAAGATATGCCATTTATGGATCAAGGTCCAAAAAAGTCACTTCTTGAAAACAACACCGGATAGATGTCCACCTTTGCGGGCAACACCTCCAAACGCCGGAAGAAACCCTTCATAACGCACTCCAGGATGTCCAGGGAAATGTTTTTCACGGCGTGTCTGATCTGATCCTTAAAATCAGCCAATGACTGAGGACGTGTGGCGAACACCAAACTCTTCAGGTACCCCCACAAGAAGAAGTCGGGGGTGGTCAAATCTGGCGACCACGATGGCCAAGGAATGTCCCCAAATCTCGAAATGACCCTCCCAGGAAACACTTGACTTTTAATTTGTTCGGTGTTCGCCACACATCCTCAGTCAGTGGCTGATCTTAGAGATCAGATAAGACACGCCGCGAAAAACATTTCCCTGGGCATGCTGGAGCACGTTATGAAGGGTTTCATCCGGCGTTTGGAGGAATATGTGTTGCCTGCAAAGGTGGACATCTATCCGGTGTTGTTTTTGAGAAGTGATTTTTTTGGACCTTGATCCATAAATGGCATATCTTTTCTCTGTGTAGTGTAATGTTTTTAAAATATAATCGTTCGTTACTTACCCCATGCTGCGTCTTGTAAACCAGCCCATGACTTTTGCCCCACCCTGCATTGGACCCCTGAGCTTCCTCTTGGAGTTTTGCTGTGTGTGGCAGCCCCCAGTCACTCCCTATACCAGTACATTGCTACCCCCGTGAGCTTAGCTGATCTCCCCCACCGAGGGGGGTTGGTCATGGACGGCGCTAGAGTCAAGCACCGAGATGCCTTCCCTAGCGGGGCAATTCTGAACCATTTCGGTCGACTGACTGGCTGGGGTAGTAAAGGCTTCCTATACTACCCCACCCAATCAGAGTCGACCGAAATGGTTCTGAGGTGGCCACTGGGTAAGGCGCCACCATCTTGGTGTGTGAGCCTAGCGCCGCCAGTGGCCAACCCCCCTCAGTGGGGGAGATCAACTAAGCTCATGCGAAAAGAGGGAGAGTGACTGGGGCCTGGTGTGTGGTGTCTCTAACAGTTTTTGGCACAAAAAATGGTACTCACTAGATTAGTCATGTGTGGTCCCTCAAATGACAACGCAAGTGTTTTTTTGCAGATTCTTGCAAAAACGCGAAAAAATCACCTGCCTAATTAGGGTTTAAAAATTTGAAAAAGTGATTTTCAAACCAGCTCTAATGTGAAACGGCGTAAAACGGGTACATACTGTATTAGTTTTGCGAGTACTATCAGTCTACCTGGGCGATAGTCCGCAATAATTCCTTCACCCTGTATAGAGATGATGACATTTTTAATGTGTGGCAGTGGACAGATTTCTGGCTAATCTTTTCCCCTATTGAACCTCACATATGGAATGACTGATTTTTACTTATTGTTGTAGTTGGCTGGGTGGATGAGGCTCATATGGTTCTTCGTGGCCATCGATCAATAGTGAACCAGGTGCGCTTCAGTCAGAGCAGATGCCTTGTTGCATCCTCAGGTGTGGAAAAACTCATTAAGGTGAGAAATTAATATCTGGAATACGTTGTAAATCCAGTTTCACTATTCTATGCTCTGAGACAAGAGTTCTCTGCGGCTGAGTTTTGCAAGTGTAAAAATCAAGGATGACTCTCGCATGATATTATGGAGGCCTAGATAATTTGCTGTGGAACTAGTGGTTTTTTTCAAGGGCCTTGCATGTAGTAGTCTGTTATGGTTGATTGAGTTACATGCAGCACCTACGGCAAGCACTGAATTGTGCCCCGGTCCACACATCTGAAACCAATTTTTCAGATAACTTTATCATAAAATCAACTCAAAAAAATATACCAGTCAAAAGTTCATTAATCTTTTAATTGACAAATGACACTACTCATAAAAATTACAACCGCGCCTTCCTTGCTTTCACTGATGCAATTTGGTCTATGATGCGGTCATAAGTCAGTTTTTGTCAGTTTCTTCTCTTTCTACACTCAGCAGAGCAAGATCACAGGATCTGCTGCCTTGATCCATGGAGCCATCATAGTGCTTCTCGCCCATAACACTATGCGACATGATATTTGTCCATGGGACTTCATTGCTATTGTTCCTTAGGTCACTCGTAACTCATTATAATGACATTTCATTTTGTCTGACCTTTGTGTTTGACCTCGGGGCATTCAAACAACCAAATTCCTCAAAATATTGGTGTCATTCCTAATCAAATGGGCTAAAATGCTGCTAGACCATCTCAGATTTTGGTGGGAAAAAATCACAGCCATACACCCTTATACCGACCTATTTCATATTGCTAAATATCATGTTGCAGCGATATTGTGCAATGCCTTATTAAGGAAGGGGAAATCTGGAATGTTTGGAAAGGGACAAAAATGAGCCCTTTTTGGAGAATTTTTTCAGTTCATGGAAGTGGTCAAAATCCAATAAACATATAATATCAAAATAATGAAAGAGAAAGACGAGAATGTGCCTATGGAGTTAAGGCTGTTTTACGAATTCCCTTTTTGCGCTATAAAGCGACTTCATTGTGCAAACTGCAAGTCATCGCTGCATATGGGTGGGCAAAAAGCCACTTCCTGCCGTGTGTCAATTCACGAAAAGGTTGCCGCTCGCGGCAAAGTATGAGAAGGAATGGGCAAGTATGAGAAGGAGAGGGTTGGAGAAATACGTGTGCTAGGCCAACCTGGGGTGGGGCGGGCTCCGGGGTGGTTAGCTGGGTGAGGGCAGTGTCCTGGACCACATACAGGGCGAAGGCAGACGGGATGGGGGGCAAAAGGACGGGACATTAGCGGCCAGGCGGACTGGAAAAAACATAGGGGGAAAAGAAGCAAGACGGGGAGGACGAGGTGGAGAGGAGGTGAGGGCGGCATGGATGTCACGGGACTGGATGGGACTCCTTCTGATTGGCTCAACGCGACAGCATGCAGTCGGACTTCTAGAGATTTTGAAGTCTGTGGCTGGCACTTTGGGCAGCAAAACGCAGTGTGCTTCTCGTTGTCTTTTAATAAATTGGTCTGCCGCAGGTGTTGCTTGCAGTCAGCCACTACGAAGTCGCTTTATAACACGAAAAGGGAATTCGTAAAACAGCCTTTAGTTTTCCTTAAAATTGTAACCAGAATAATGCGCGTGGCATTCCATTGGTCACATGTCCAAGAATTTGGGTCCCCAAAAATTAGTGGGTAAATCTGCCATGCATGAACCAGACTTACAACTGAACAAGGGCGACACGGTGGCGGAGTGGTTAGCGCCACAGCCTTCCACCTCTAAGGTCCCGAGTTCGATCCCCGGGTCACGCAAAGGATGCTTATGTGGATAGAGTTTCGATGGGTTCTCTCTGTGTTCGCGTGGGTTTTCTCGGGGTTCTCCCGTTTCCTCCCGCAATCAAAATCCATCACACGCAGGCAATGATTAAAGACGGTTCACGAAAAGATGATCCCCTAAGAGGCCCAAGGGGCCTATCACGGGGTATCCATTATTATTACTTACAACTGAACATATTAAACCGTGTATGGGTCACAACTTCTGTCGCCAAATATGACTGATGTTACGCAAATGCATCACTCATTGTTGGGAGGTGAAGTGGCGCTGTGGTAACGTATGCGCCCATGGATGTTAAGGTCCTGGGTTCGATCCCAGCCAGGGGTTGCCCCCTTCATCTCGTGTAGTGTTGGGCCATCTCTGGCTTTGTCTCAGGTGGAATCTCCGATAGACTAATCCACCCAGGGGAGCTCACAAAATGACCAATCTGAGACATTGCACTTGCACTTTGCACATCCCCTCCTAGTCACCTTGCCCTTGCACCAGGGCACTTCACCAAAGGTTCCCCCCAAAAGGGCCAAAGATGGCCCAGCAAGGAGTAATTTTAAAAAATAAAAAATAAAAAATGCAATAAATAAATAAAAAGTCACTAATTGTTGGGGTAAAAATATTTGGACATGCGACTGAGCATGTGACCAATGGAATGCCGCGCACATTTTTCTGGTTACGTTTTAGAGGAAAAGTTCCACAGGTGCATTCTCCTCATCTTTCATTTGATATGTGTATTGGGGTTTGACCACTTCCACTAACCGAAAAAAAAAATCTAAAAAATGTCTAATTTTCAGCCCCTTTGAAAATGTCGCTATTTCTTTTCTTCCCACGGGATGGCTCAATACGGCTGAAACTTGACACGTAGGGTTATGTCATAGGTGTGTACAGCTGTGATTTCTTTCAGCAAAATCCGAGATGATCTAGCAACATTTCAGCCCTCTCGATTCAGAAAGATGAGGCTATATTTCGAGGACTTTGATTTTGTGATTGCCCCAAGGTCTAAAACAAAGTTCAGACAAAATGAATGGTCATTATGAGTCACAAGTGACCTAAGGAACATGGAAATTCCCTCAATACCCGTGGACAAAAGGTTGATTTTTGTTACATGATGTAAAGATCATACATCTAAAGAAAATTATATTTTCACTGTCCAAAGATAGCGTATTGACTTTAACGGAAAGTGCTCAGTGGCGCCCCTTTCAAGTGGCGCCCAGGGCACATGCCATACTTGCATACCCTAGTTGCGCCACTAGTTACATGCACAGTATTAAATTAGCAGTGGGGCCTGAATTGGACAGGGAAACAATCTGTATTTATACCATGTGTATTAAGTAGTTCATATATTTACAGCTCTGGAGTCCTTTCAACATGATCAACTCTCAAAGAGGTTGCACCAACTGTAATTCCTCTGGCAATTGCAGGCGTATTTACACCCATGAGGATTATGTCAATCTTGTGCTTCGCAATGGTCAGGTGAGTTTGAAGTCTTATATAGAATTTAAGAGTACCCAGACACTGACCACAGATGTGATTTTTAAATAGTTTATGTCACATGACTACAGTCATCATTCAACAAAGGAGGATCCTTGCATGATGGCATTTTTCGACTCCCTGCTGCAGCGAGATACTGATGACTTGAGTACAGACGAAGACTCTTCTAGTGAAGACCAGGAGATGCTGCACACAAGTGTCAGTTCCCCATCCTCATTTGACTCCTCTGATGGTGAAAATGAAGCAAGTGATTCTAGTATTACTAAGGAGACAGCCAGGAGCTCTGCTGCTTCCAGTTCTTGTGCAGTAGGTACGTGGAAACAATATAATTATGTAGTCCACATTTGATCAACAATCTACAAGGGGCATACCATATTGATTTACACTTACTTTTAGACTTTTTCTCATTAAAAAAAAAAAAAAGTAGGTAGGTACAGTACCTCCAAAAAAGGCGGAAGCGTATACAGCCGAATGTCGGGGACTTTTCAGGTTTTCCTTAGGAAACGGCGGTCATAGGTAACATACTAGTGACCTTATGATCTCCTGCATGTTACCAATCGTCTTAGCGACCTCTAATTATGCGGAAATGACACCAACATTGCCATGGAGAGGAAGTTTGGGATTTTCAAAAAACATATGACCTTTTTTCCAAAGTGGCCACCATTTTGACCCCACAAGGTCAAGGGTCAGGGTGCTGCGGGTCAAATTGATCGTCTTAGTCTATGGAACGTATGTGTGCAAAGTGGCTCGCTTTCTGCAAGAATTTGCAGCATTTTACCGTTTTTCCTATAGTGTACCGCTTAGACCAGCACGATGGCACCGCGCGATCAAATATTTTGACAGTTTTTTAACAGATGATCGCACAAATATGCCAGTGATATCGTTGTAAAGGTGAGAATGCGCGGAAGCTTTTTCCGTCCTACACATTTTGTAGAGTTTGCTGTGTGTAACTGATTATTTTCATGTTTTCAAAAGTGCTATGAGAAAATTCAAACTTGGCGGGCGTTTTCACGGTGACCTTGACCTGCAGGCGGTATGATGACCTGACAGTCACGTTCTACATCCACGTGGGAACATTTTAAGAGCAATCCGAGCAAAATCGGACGAGTAGTTTAGATATTATAGCCAATTCCACGGCGAGTGTCACTTATGTACTTCTTGAGCCAAAAACACATGACGCGTACAGGGGAGTGCGGGGACTTTTGAGGATTTACTTAGAATGACATAACAAAGCTCTGTGTGAAACAAAACATTGGGTATAAATTAGTCCGAAGAAACACCCCTTTTTTGTCTAAAGTTACTGGACTATTAATCATTTTCCCATAACAAATTATATTTCCTCTCATTTGTTCAGATGTGTCCATTCAGAACAAACCAAACCATTCTTGAGCTTGTGGGATATAAAATCGCTGATTTAGGGCCGGTTTCACCGAGCTTGGTATATGATAAAACCAGGTTTCTTTAGGAAAATCCATACAAATAGATAGGGATTTTGCGAAAGAACCCTGGTTTTATCATATACTGAGCTCGGTGAAACCGGCCCTTAGAACCTTTCAAAAAATATGCTTTTACCTGAAAGTGACTATTACTCTTTTAGTCTTTGACTTGCATAGTAGGATTCCCTGTCATTGAGAATGACCATTACTGTATGTGAAGCAAAAATGTGCAGTTATAATAATAATAATAATAATAATAATAATAATCCGGGGTAGTGCTGACCTCATCAGAGGTATGTAGCACGGACCTTTATTTATTTTTGTCGTGTACATTGGAGCCTTTATACGTAACGCCCGGGCCCACAGGCAGGATGACAGGAGGGGATGTGCAAGGTGCAGTGCAATGTCTTAATGTGGCCATTTTTAGTGAACTCCCCCGGGTGGTTTAGTCTGTAGGAAATACCACCCGAGACGAAGCCAGAGGTGACTCAATGAACTCTGCACGAGATGAAGGGGGTGTCCCCGGGTTGGGATCGAACCCTGGACCTTAACATCCGTGGGCGCGTACGTTACCGCAGCACCACTTCGCCTCCCCAAAAATGTGCAGTTGTAATTAAAGCAGCAATTTTTCTTTGAGTTTTTCTTCAATATTTAACAAGCAGATTTTTTACTTTATTCAGGTAACTGCCCACAATGCAGTGATTCACCAAGCAGTGATTCAGAAGCAAACTCCTCGAATGCAAAGTCCATGAAGAGGAAGACCCCAGAAAGATGCAAGCGACAGTACCTTAATAGAAATAACTCCTCTGATGACTCCTCTGAGGATGAGCCATGCAGCAAACGAGCCATGGCAATTGATGGAACAGAGAGGACAGGGAAGGACAAAAGAAACAGGAAGAACTCCAACTGACTGCAGTAATGGACAGCAGCTTCCTAAAAAATCTGAAGTTACTTGGACTGATGTTATAATTCTTTATTTTTTTTAATCATGTGGTTTCCAAGAACATGCATTTTTTTTTACTTCACTTTCAATTTATGCAGCGAAGTTTAGGTACCTTTAAGTGAAGGGCTGAGAATCAAAAACCATCAACTACATGGAGAGTAAAACTGGCCCTATTTGAGGAAATCATTTCATTACAAGAACAGTTATAGTCATCAACTTTGAGAAGCAGTACTGTAGGCGCAGAAGCTATTGATATATGAGTTGCATTTCTTTGTCAACAATTAAATATTGTTTGTTGCAATTGGCAGGTTTTTGATTCCGACACAACATATTTGGCACTTTTTGATGTGAAAAGCCAATGGTGGACGCAATTATTGCAATATTTCTTCACTCATTTCGCACGCAGTAGTTGGCGGTTTTTGATGCACACACTGCAGTGGGTGGCTTTAGTTTCACATTTTGCAAAAATTTGTTCTGTAGTAGTTGGTTTTGATCCTCAGCTTCTTTTCTCCCCTTGATTACCATGGGAAGGAGTGCTAGTTTTAATACGACATTCAGAGGTAATATGCAGGGCATCCATATGAACCGTATGCCTATCTCATTTTTCAAGAAAATGTCAGTTGGTGGATTTTGATCCTCAGCCCCTCAAGTGCATTGAAAGTTAGATGGTGAGAGTCATACCATTGTGAACTAGCATAACAACATGAACTCAGTGACCTTATTAACCTGCTTCAGGGATTGCAATGTATCATTGTGTAAACATGGGGCATGTGTGGCAAATGCCAACACATGATAAATATTACTCGGGCTCCCAATTTACCAGTGAGTGCATATAAGATGTTTGGTGCAAGTTGTTGTAGACTGTGCAATTGGTTCAAGAGCAACAACAATCTTAATATACAACCAGCTTGTGCCATGCACATTATTTGTGCCCATTTGTGAGTCTGGGCTCAGGGATTATCCGGGGATGGGTTCACAAAGGAGTGCAAGTGAGATGCATTTTTCCAGTTTAAGTTTGGTTGGTTTGATTTGAATGGTGCATCTTCCTTATGATGCTATACTCGGATTTTTTTAAAGGTTCAAATGGCATCATCATCACTGCCCCTTTGGCAAGTTACAGTAACAGTGGTAACAAAGGTGCTGTCATATGGACCTTAACATTGAGCTCTAGTTGAATATTTCACTGGGCACTTACAAAGGAATATAAAAGTAAAAGTGATATGGGGTGAAAGATGACTTCACCTTTCATGATATTATATATATGGATCAAGGGGGAAATTCATTCAGCTAATTCAGGGGGAAGAAAATTTGTTCTCAATATTTGCTCCAAATTGCTCCAAATTTCAGAAAAATTATACCATAGGATATCAAGAAGGAGAATAGTATAATTATGTCCATATCTGATCAGAACCTTACACACACACACAGTTGTAATCATTTTCAAGGTCCATTCTATAATTCTGTACATAAATTAAAATTTGTTGGAACAGAAAAATGCCTGGTATTATGTATTATGCAATCACATGTTTTGCACAACTCTCAGAAAGTTACAGAGAGCATCTCAAATGAACTACATGCTGATTTAACACTTAACTACCGACGTGGGGTATTTTTCTACCCCACAATGTAGATAATACCATCGCGATTAATAAATTTTGTATGAAATGAAAAATGGCAGGCCTATATTCCTCAGACATACTTTCTTCGATCCAAAGAAAAATTTTGACATCAGTAGAAAAAAAATTTGCCGAGTTACCGGTACTTTTATGCTGCTAAGCGTCACAGATGGGGTAGAAATATACCCCACGTCGTAGCCAATGTACATAATTTTTTTAGAGAGCACATCACAGCGCATCACAGCGCATCACAGCAAAATTGTATTTTATAAAGTGTGAGTGTTGTTATTCAGCAATAAATATTGCTCGGAACTAAAATCTTGCAGACCCTGCAGCTGGGAATGTTTACGTTATAAGTCATTACTCATGGCATCAAGCTGGAAGGCTACGAAGGTGCGATAACGGAGTCTCAAGTCCCTTATGACTCAACTAATGGTCACAGGAGATCGATTTTTTTTACACATACAGATGAGAATACAGGCCGAATTTAGCGCGGAAAAATGGCTTTAGTGCTATTAAGGCAATTTTTTAAAAAAATGAAAACCGCGTGGGGTAGAAAAATATCCCACGTCGTAGCCAATGTATGGCAGATTCACGTCGGTAGTTAAGTGTTAACAAGGGTCCAAGTTACCATCAGTCATCAGACCTGTTCACTGTCTGCTGCTGCCCACACCCACAAAGGTCCCAAAAGGTCACAAGACCCCTTCCAACATGGTTGCACTCATAAGAGGCCACCATATTTGCTTTCAGACATTGTCTTCAAACCAGCTTCATCTCCAGCTCCATCATCCAGCTCCAATCATCCATCACTGATGTCACCGATACAGGTGGAGACCATCCGAACGCGTCTGTGACGTATCATTCCCACGGCAGGTTTGAGTAGTGTAAGCAGCAGATGCCAGCGGGTGGAGAGAAGTGGGTGGGCTATTGTTCTCAGGCGTAACGAACATCTGGGCAAGGCCGGGAATTAAAAATGTCGTTTTGGGGCCATATCTCGAAAACGGCTGTAAAATTCGCGATTATGAGGATTTTTGGCAATAGTAATTATGTGGCAAGGAATCCAACGGTGTAAGTCCAAGGTCTCTGGCATCACCCACGCCTAGGCGCGAATTTGAGATCTGACCTCGCTAGGTCGTCACTCTGACCTCAAGAGGTCATAATATTGATTGATTGATTATAATATTAAAATAGTTTATCGCTCTATACGATGTTAATTAACTTGACTAGGTGGAGAGAGGCTATACTCCTTGCCGATTCGAGAACTACTAGTCTGCGGCATTCATGCGGCAATAGTGTGAAATACTCATTTCAGGTGTCACTGACGAAAAATGCAATACGCGTATTGTTTGTGTCATGATTCTTGCAGTTTTCAACTTTTTGAATAAACATTTCGGAATGCAGGTCCATCACCGACATCCCCTGCATCCCGTCCTCTCTCGTAAAAACCGCCAACTCACACAACCAACTACATGTACTGGATGTCACAAAAGATGTATGATTTCAAAACAGCCATGTGGGGTATGGTAAAAATTGCTGCCACTGCGTTTATATGTTACTTAGCAGGACGTTAATTTTAATAATGAACCTAAGGGGCCACACAAATCCGAAAACAGTATTAAAATTAATTACAAAAAATCTAACTCAGAATTTTAAAAATATTATGGCTCGCGGACTTTTTCTGAATTTGCTACACGTTGGTGTACAACATTTAGCGGTGTTATTTACAAATAAATAAAAATGTCACAACATTGCCTATTTAGACCTCAGTCCAATGTGCTACAATAAAAAATTTCAATTAACGTGAAATGGTTTTTAAAATCCCTGCATTAAAAATGCACAGAAAATTCGATATCTGCAGGCCGTGATAAACATTTTTAAATTCCGTGGCAGATTTTTTGTAATTAATTTTAATGCTGTCTTAGGATTTGTGTGGCCCCTCAGGTTCATTTTTGATATTAATATCCTTCTAAGTAACATACAAACGTTGTGGCACCAATATTTACCAGATGCCACGGAAATTCACTGTCCAAGGTGTAATCATATTTATTTCAGTTGTTAACTGTCAAATCCTTGGTCAAATCAACTGCAAAAACTGGAACATACCTGCAGTTTTCCTTGAACCTGCATAGAAAGCGAACGCATGGACTTGGACACTCATTTCTTTTTCCAAATTACTTGTTTTGACGTGTGTTGTCATTTAGAAAAAAGTGCCAACGATTTTGATATAAACGAACTTAATTATGTTAACCTGCGAAACCTATTCATCACCTTGAATTTTTCTGGAACGCACGCAGGAAGGGGAAGGGTTGTCTTAGACCGAATTTCTTTTTTCATAGTGCTTGTTTTGATTGTATCGCTTCATTTAGAGTCAGTGGCGATGGTTTGGGTGCCTGGATAGCCTGCAGATTACCTGTAAAGCTCCTTGAACTCCACCCAAACGGGCACACATTGTTGTATAAAGCACGGCTTTTTTTCAATTGAAGTGTTATCTGCAATCGCTTTAAAACGATGGAGAATATTCTTAACTACCTACTGCAGAGATCTCTAAGGCCTATATGGCTCGTTTATGTGGTAAAAATGCCAATCACACAAGCCTTGCACCTGAATCTGCATTACCATGGAAGCTGCAAGCAGGTCAGTCCATCTGTCCAAGTGAGATAATGCAACCAAAATTCAAATGTTCACCCAACATGTTTCTACAAAACCGAAATTTGGAACATATGGTAGAATTCTGTCAAGGTTTAAGTGGCATATTTTAAAAACCCGCTAGTGTCCATATATGTCACGAGCAAGGACGAGGTCAAAAATGAGGACTCTTCCATTTTGATGCTTACAATAACCCGATTATTTCAGTAACTGTGCATCCCACATACATGAAAAAGGTGGCTTTCAATTCTAAACGGTACGCATAATCCGGTGATAACAGACACAATATATCCGATTAAAATTATTACATGTCAATGTCATGTTGGCAAGTCAAAGTCCGTGACCCTTGACACGAGCCCAATATACTTGAAATTTCAGGACAATTTTGAAGTAATCCCCTATTCCTTACCTTTCAGTGGCATAGGTTTCATTGGTGTAGGCTATTCTTTTTGCGGCGCGGGAGGCTTGAGGCTATAAACTCACTGGGATGAGATGGCCATTTTCACTTCTCCATCCCCGATCTGTTGGGTGCAAGGTTCACTCTTCTCCATTTCTGCACGCTGCACGTGTAGGTATGACGGTATGTCCTAAAAGAATGTTGCCATGCTGCCGTGGATGTGGGAGGAAGTGTGCCAAGATCAAAGTTCGGACCACATTTGAGAGAAAATTCGGACATATCTTGGACAAAATTTGGACCACATTTTTGACAAAATTTGGGTTACATTTGAAAGGCAATTTGACATATTTTGGAGAAAATAGGGCCCACATTTGAGAGAATACTTGGATCACATTTTGGACGAAAGGGCCACATTGTGATTTTTGAAATTTGATTAAAAGGCACCTACTGCAATGCACCAATATGTGTGGAAATTGTGTTGGACTGTAGGCCATGGGTGGAGTAACAGCAACAACGCCACTGATGAGGACATGGATGACGACGACCCCGATGGTGAATTACAAGAAGTGGACTTTCTTGGAAGCAGATGCAGACCTGGCTCCACAGCCGTCTCATTTAAACGTCAAAAAAATTGCGTAGCTTCCCTTGTAAGTAGTCCAAGATTTAAGAAAGTAAATTTTCTATGATCAATTTAAGGAATAAACATAGTTAAATGTTATCCGCTGTAATTTTTTACACTCATCTCTGAATCCAATGATTCATTCTCGCCGGTCTAAACAGAAACAGACGACAATAAATATTGAAAAAAAAAAAATCCCGTGCTTATACAGTACTGGCCAATAATCGAGGCAACGACTAGCGACATTTTCCCGAAGCGGCAGAAGAAGGAATCTTGCTCGCCCGGCTTCTAGCATGCTTATCTTCGATTCCTTCTTCTGCCGCTTCGGGAAAATGTCGCTAGTCGTTGCCTCGATTATTGGCCAGTACTGTACAACAATGTGTGCCCGTTTGGGTGGAGTTCAAGGAGCTTTACAGGTAATCTGCAGGCTATCCAGGCACCCAAACCGTCGCCACTGACTCTAAATGGAGCGATACAATCAAAACAAGCACTATGAAAAAAGAAATTAGGTCTAAGACAACCCGTCCCCTTCCTGCGTGCGTTCCAGAAAAATTCAAGGTAATGAATAGGTTTTGCAGGTTAACACAATTAAGTTTATATCAAAATCGTTGGCACTTTTTTCTAAATAACAACAGACGTCAAAACAAGTAATTTGGAAAAAGAAATTAGTGTCCCAGTCCATGCGTTCGCTTTCTCTGCGGGTTCAAGGAAAACTGCAGGTATGTTACAGTTTTTGCAGGATTGCAGGGTAATCCCATGCAGGATCACTTGGGAACTTTCAGATATTGTTCAGGGGGGCCAATTGAACATATATCCCAAATTTCGTTTAGTAGACTAACAACTCTAAATGTCCAGGTAATACGCTATTTGCACTGGACTATGAAGCAGAGGCAAGAAATCCAACGGAACTTCGACCAGCCCTCTACGACCTCGGGAAGTGCGAGATCTTTTCCATCCTATATCCTCCTCCTATAAGTCGAATCTCCATGGGACCGGGAGAAAACTTCGAGTTATAGAAGATTCGAGTTAGAGAAGTTTGGACGTTTAAAGCACAGAACTCTATAAGGAAGCCTATATACCTTTATATCCAGCGACGAAAGGTGTTCAAAACTTAAAAATAACTGTCATTATCACACTTACAATGTTCCTCGTTGTTTTGTTGCAAAAAATCTCCGGTATGGATCTTTGGCTACTCTTAGATTCAAGGATTCAATTGTCACAATCGAGTCAAACACTTCTTTCGGTACGTCTGGTAGACGGAGATCAGGAAATTGAGCCTTTCTGTGCATGTGGCCTACTCTCGACCCTTCGTCTGGGAAATTAGAAAATTTCCCTTGCTCGGCAACATGAACTTCGACTTAGGGAGACTGAAAATGCATTGATATCCCATCGAAAGACCCTGCCAGCACTTCGAGTTATGGAGAACTTCGAGTTATAGAAATTCGTGTTAGGGAAGTTTATTTCCTATACATTTTATTACATTTTATGATTTATTTACATTGTGACCAACCAAGCTCATAATTTTCTTCGACTTAGGGAAGTTACACTTATAGAAGTTTTACTGCAGGCCTGTGTGAGATGAGTGAGATTACAAATGTGTGTAAGATAAAAATTGTTGGTTGAACATGGCAATATGTGAGGTAACAATGGGCGAGTCGCGAGTCACATGGGCGTAGCCAGGGGGGG
>KZ538649.1:0-31362 GCA_000934665.2 Catajapyx aquilonaris
TCAGATTATGCTCAATCGGGGCCCCACTTCCGTGAGGTAAACGGAACTCTACATTACGTGGGCCACTCAGTCTCATTCGCTGTAGAATAGCCGTCCGCTTGTTTATGCCAGTGTTGCTTGGCAACGTGCCTTGACGACTACCAAGCAAGCGCAGAAGTGGACCCAACATCACGTGACTTAGGGCAAAAGTGAGGCGGGAATACGGAATCGCAATAATGGCAATAAATGGCTCGCTTTGCGCCGTGACTGTGAAGCACTTATTGGGACTAAAAATATGAAATGTATACCAAATGAAAGTTCCACTCCAGCTCCGTCTCATGCCGTGCATGTCCATCGGAGAGGTTGAGCAGGGAATCTGTTACACTAGGACTAGGTGACTAGGACATACAAAACCCTACACTTTGTGACTGCGCTTCTCGCCGTAAGTGTAGTTTTGTGTTATGGTACTACATCACTCAAACAACCCCATTAACCCTGGAACCGTGACGTGGGGTCTTTTAGGACCCCAAAGGAATTAAAATGCATTAAAATGATAATTACAATGAACTTTGCCATTTAAAAAAAGTTTATAACAGGAAGTGCATGTTTATTTTGAATTAGCGATCATTTTAGGCATTGTTCAAAAAATGATTGCATATAGTCAATACATTGAAAACTATTATATAAAAATTAATAAAAATTAAAATATGGATGGGGTTCTAAAAGGGACCTCACGTCACGGTTGACGTAACTTTCAGGCACGTCACGGTTCCAGGGTTAATATGTTCCAAATCTTAATATGTTGTAAAGACAATCTTCCTCTGCAAATTACACCCAACTCGGCCCGATTATCGAGGTTGTTTTAATTATTCGAAAATATATTTTAAAAAGTGAGCATGAGTGATATCGGATAGGGTATAAGTTATATATATCACAGCAGCTTGAGTTAGGTACTAATGGATCAAGGTCCGTGCAAAACATCTGCAGGGTACGCACTTTACCCCCAATAATAATAATAATAATAATAATAATAATAATAATAATAATAATAATAATAATAATAATAATAATAATAAAGTCCGAAAAAATGTCAATAATAACTCGCAAACGAAGAAAAAATATGACAGCCTTTTTTTAGAAGACAAACTAAAAATCATCCCATTATCCCATAATAATTTTTCACTAAACGAGAAGACTGAATGAGACGCGCTTTTTTCTTCAGACAGGTTAGATTTCCAACCTGGGGGTCGTGGGCAGGGTCGCGACTCGCGAGCCTTTGTTCAACTTTTGTTTTTTTTTGCAATGTCTGTGTAAATTGAACAATTTTTGCGGCCGTACAGAGTGTATGTTTTCTGGAAATGGGTCAGTTGTAGAAGGGGCCAGGGGGGTCGCACATTCATGATGGAAACATGTTTAGGGGGTCGCAGTTGGTAAAAGGTTGGAAACCACTGACCTAACGTATGTCCCAAGACCCAAATAGTAGACTAGCATTTATCACCTTTGGTTGGCGTCAAACAAGTCATAATTATGATAACGTGAATGTGATAGGTTCGAAAATTTCCAAAAATTTCCCACAGACAGTAATAATATCTTGACAATATATTCCCTGTCACAATTAATCACTAATATAATACAAAAGAAGAGTGTAGTGTGTTTGGACTCAGACTCTCAGAGTGTTGCAATGATGTGCTTATGTTTAGATTGTTTTGTTATTTTCAATTTTTTCGTAGCTCTTCTTGGTTATGACAGAAATTTGTATGAATACACTTGAAATCCCTACAAAATGACTATAAGCTCAGGTAACAAAATATTAGGAAAGAAAGCTTGCCAAATTCTTGAGAAAGATTGTTGTTGTTGTTTTTTTTGCGAAAAAGCACATTTTTGGGTGCCTAAAGTTTTCATTGGGTGTATTTAGTGGGACTGCAGTTGTCCCTCCTATCCGGCCATCTCTAGTTGCGGCCCACGGCTGGCTGGTCCCAGCCTGTGGTCGGGTCTCGGTTGGTTGCGTCAGGGCTTCTCTCTGCCTCGGTCTTCTCTCTCCAGAGTTATCCTCGTTGTTGGGCGCTGGCCTTTTTATATTGCCAGCTGCCCTCATTGTGTTAGAGCTGCTATATGGTCCTATCATCTTACGCTGGTCATACAGCTTTACATGGCCAAATATGGTCGCACACCTAACCGGCGTCAGCCTATTTCCAAATGTTTACTCAATAATTTACTCTACAAGGCTGAGCCCTCTCATGTAAATTAGGACAAGTGCCTAGATCATAGGTGGTCTAAGAATTTAGCTCCACACCAGAAGGGCGACAAATTTTCCATGTTCTGTATTTCTCAGGTGTAGCTATTGGCTCTTGTCTTTCAAATGTGCGAAACTCTGTACCTTTCACTTAGCTCTGTTATTACAAAGAGCAAGAATATAATGTGATGGTGAATCTGAAATAGGATCAAATGCTGGCGACATGCATTGCATAATGGCTAACAGCAAGCTAACAGCCAATGGAGCCACAGGCTAAAATATATTAAGAAGGCCATCACAGGGTATGGGTACATCTGAAAAGCATAACCCCTCCTAAAACATATCAGTTAATCTCGGAAACAGGAAGTATGTGTCTGAAAATCATAATGAGCTCTGATTTTAGTTTTAGCAAACTCTACGTATGAAAAGAACTGCACTGTGAAATAGCAACACTTGAATGTCTCAAATGAACATAAGGCAGAAAAGCGAGCAAGTGTAATAAGAATAAAGTACCTGAAATGAAGCAGCAATCTAGTGTGATTCTCCCACGATTCTCCTAACACTTATTTCGTGGAATTGCATGAAACTGATCAAATTACAGGAACAACAAAACACAGATCTACATCATTCAGCTCAGCCTTATCACGGGGTCACGTAAAAAAAGAGTATTATATAAAAATTAATAAAAATTCAAATATGCGGCATGGGGTCCTACAAGACCCCACGTCACGGTTGCCGTAACTTTCAGGCACGTCACGGGTCCAGGGTTAAACTACGTGATACGCAAGAGCTACCTGCTGCATATCTTCCTTTCCACCATGGGTCCTTGGATCTTATTGCTGTCCATTGGAGCTGACCCTCAGTTGACCTCAGGTCCTGGGCTTTCTACTCCTCTACCCCCAAAAACTCTGCCCAAAACTCTCCTGTCTCTCTTCTTATATTCTCCCGGTTTCTTGCGTTGCGTATAGCATCGTATAGCGTCGGGTATAGCATCGGACTTCCGCGGGTGTGGCCCTGCATGCCCATCGCACGGGACTCGTCACAATAAAGGGTAAAAAGGGTGCTTTTCAGTATTCAACAATTAGTACCTGAATCCTCTTGCTGTACTGTACTTATCATAGTACTTATTATAAAGCACACGCTACTGACCTTTTAGCCATACATTTTGGCGGCACTGAAACCATACGTCAAAAAAAATGCAAATGTGACGTCACGTCATTACCATATGTTTTCATCCCTCACCGCCAGATGGCACGTGTTAACGTACCATATTTAACTAAATATTTTAAATTTTATTGACTGGTCGATGTCTGTATTACTCAAAATGACGTCCATGCGTTGTATTTAGAAAATTAAAATTAAAAGCACACTTCACATTGTTCCTCTCCGCCGCTGTATGCGCCAGGGTGCCCCTGCTCCATCTTCGTTTTATTGTGGAAGGCGTGAAAACTGGTGCTGTCGTCTGGCTTTTGGGCATGTAGCTGTGTGCTCGACAGGGGCGAATAAGTTTGCATCTGCTGGCCGGAACATCCAACATCCAGGAAATAATGATCCTGCTGCGGCCGTCGTCGTTGCTGCAGATGCGATCAGCTGTGTCTGCGACTGCAGCCTACTACAGCAGCAACCTGACCAAAAATGTACCCGGAGAAGGTACCGGTATTATAAGTAATATAAGAGAGGGCTTATGTTTAGGGAATAACATTGTATTATTGTGATGGTATGCAATGGAAGGGCATGTCAGTAAATTTCTATGCGCTGATTTTAAACGCCTACCCACCTGTATCCACCCTGTGCAAACATGGTCACTTAGCCTCTTCATGGAGAGACCCCGCCCACCGACCAGCCCCCCCATCCCTACCATGAATAGTTTTGTTCCCATTTTATCCCTGACTTGTTACGTGTCTGCCTCATCATGTTGATTCGAATTCAAATGCAGTGCGTGTTGTGAGAGTTAATGTAACAATATACTATTGGCCATTCTTAGTCAAAAGTATGAAATCACTGACGAGAGAAACACCATTCAAGGCCCATTATGGGGCATTCATACACAGCCGCTGCAGGTGTAGGCCTGTAGTTACTGTCTCTCAAAGTCTAAGCTGCATCTTATGAAGGTATTGTTAATTGTTATTCTCCAGATGAGGGAGGCGGAGTGGTGCTGCGGTAACGTATGCGCCCACGGATGTTAAGGTCCCGGGTTCGATCCCAACCCGGGGACACCCCCTTCATCTCATGCAGAGTTCATGAGTCGTCTCTGACTTCGTCTCGGGTGGAATATCCTTAGACTAATCCACCCGGGGGAGCTCACAAAACGACCACATTTCAGACAAGGCACTGCACTTGCACATCCCTTCCTGTCATCCTGCCCGTGGGCCCTGGCATTGTAAAAATAGGATTCCAACTTGTAATAACACTTCAATAAAGGTCTGGCAGAAAACCCCTAGGGGTGCGTCTATCACCCAATTATTATTATTATTATTCTCCAGATGAAGTATAATTTCATAGCACTTCCTATTCAATGCCTAGGTTGAACAATATAAGTTTTTGGTAGTGAGACAAATTGGATGTAGCATATTATGTTATCAATAATTTTAGGCTAGATTTGAAGTTCAAATTCTGTGCATTACTTCAGTGAGGAAGAGATTCTTGATAAGTGTTGGGATCCCATTGTATGAATGTGCTGATTTATCTCGGATGCGCGGGAGAAAGAGCACAAGTCTTAAAAAATAATTTTTTGATATATACGCTTTTTCCCCTGAATCCAAGCATTCACCTCGATTAATCCACCTCATGGATAATACTCGGATTCGGGGGGAAAAGAGAATTTAAGTGAAAAAATTTATTATTTTGAACTGTGCTCTTTTTCCCGCGCATCCGAGATATAAAGAGTTTCTTACTGGTATATCCTCCAGCCAGCGACACACTCGTTGGTCAAAAACAAGTCAAAAATGAGAAATGTCAATGGGCCAACTGGCAGCAAGTTGGACCAGACACATTGGCCTGCCCCTAGACCAGGGGTGCCTAACATCTCAGTTATATTCCAGAGGAATTTCGAACGTTGGACCTTGTGCCAAAGAAGAGCCACATGCAGCCACGAAAGAAGCGGTTCAAGGCTCTTGTGAGAGCACCAAGGTGTACAGAGATGAAGGTGGACCAAGATTGGCCCAGTGTGTGGCCTACTGCCCGGACCTTCAACCCTTCTGTTGTCCCACTACCATTGTATCAAGGCTATATCAATCCAAAGCATAAGAGGCCTCCACCTGGAAAGTTTGCTAATGCAGAGCTTATGAAGATACCAAATTTCCTGCATCTCACGCCACCTGCTATCAAGCAGCACTGCGAAGTCCTGAAAAGTAGGTTTAAAAATTATGCATAGACTGGTGAGATCTGGGCTAAATTTCAATGGGCATTTCTCCTTCAGGAGTAGAAACGAATAGTTTGGGGCTGAATCCCAACTGTCTCATTTGCTTGGGTCACTGTGTAATGCTATTTGACCTTGAATAACTTGGAAGACTAACAATATTGTTACCTGATTTACTTATTTGCAAAAGATTTCATTAACCCTTAACTACGTAGGTGGAGCCTGAGAGGCTCCAAGCACTATTTAAACGCATGTAACTTTTTCATTGAATTTTATTTTCCACTCTTCTTCCGTGACTTTGTCAGAAAAACCTTCCTAAGCATGAAAATGAAAGAAAAAAAACATTTAGTCCCTATTCTTTGGTTTGAAAAAATTCGTAACGAGGAACAGGTCCCTCTAACCACTCAGGCTATCCCTATGCAGGTGAAGCCAGAGCGGCTCAAAATTGTTGATGTAACCTTTTAATTAAAAATTTTTCCCTGTCAGAATATGCTGACTCAGCGTGTGATTTTTACGTTTTCGGAAGCCTAATGATCTGAACTGCACTTTCTGTATGTGAAAAGTCCAATATAACAATTTAGTTGATAAGCATAAATTTAAATATACCGTTGGAGCCTCTCAGGCTCCACCTACGTAGTTAAAGGTGTTTCGCCCACCTACGTAGTTAAGGGTTAAACAGAAAAATTGAGAAGTAAGAAAAGTTGCTTGTAAGAAACTGAAGTGAATCCATCCAAATATGTTTCTTTACGCTCATATTCATATGCCATTTCTGCCATTTATTTATATTACCATATATCCAGCCAATATCTTCATCGTGTCTTAATCACATTACATAATACAAACCCGATGTGATACTGTGTAGGGCAGTGGTTTCCAAGCTTTTACCAACTGCAACCCCCTAAACATGGTTCCATAAATGTGTGACCCCCCACCCCCTTCCTACCCTCCCCACCCCTTTCTACAACTGCCCCCTTTCCAGAAAACATACACTCTGTACGGCTGCAAAAATGGTTCAATAGAAGAAGAAAAAAAGGAAAGGAAAAAAAAAAGTTGAACCAAGGCTCGCGACCCCCTGGTTGGAAACCACTGGTGTAGGGTAATATAATTCCCTTGCAAAGACAGACTTTTCAAGCCTTGCATAGGATGCATGATATCTAAAAAAATTGTCTTATGCATGAAGTAACAATTCCACATGTTTGGAAGACGTTAATGCATGAAGTTTATGCATCTGGGTTGGGGTATAGAGTAGGATTAGATAGGATGGTGGGTCATCTGCAACATATTGGCTGGACTATGAGTGTTTGAAATATATAAAGAGCACAAAAATGTATGCAGGATATTTCTTTAAGATGTTTGGTACTTGTTAGCCTATTACTAGGTCTTTGCATGAAAGATACTCTACCTCTATTCTCTAGGCACAGGTCAACTAACATGGCATAATTAATATTAATGAAATTGCAGGGTTCTGCACACCATGGCCAACAGCCTTATCAACAGATGAATTGTGTGAGCAACACTTTCCTTTGGAAGTTATCAGTAGTGATTATTGTCACTCCAGTCCCAGCATACGAGATCCCAGGGCACGGATTGTAACATTCAAGGTGAGATGATACACTTCATAAAATAGCTTTTGATGATGCTTATGTTGCTAGTCATTTACTGGAGGTGCAAATTGAGATAGTTCAGCTATTCCTTGCCAGCTTATCCTCTGATGGTATTTTCACTTTGCCATGGGGAGCTTGTGTGCTCCAATGATCCGAGCTGTAATTTTGTCTACTGGTAGGGTCATTGAGTACATTTACATGGGACTAAAAATCGGTCTGACCCAGGCTTCCTAAGCAAGGCCTATCTACACAAAGCCCGCTCCCACTTTTGCCACTGCTACATGGGACTGACTCTTTTGCTGCCGAGGGGTGGGTGAAAATAGTGCCCACCATGCCGGGCCCTACCGCTCCTCACAGCAAAATGTGCAATATGTGTAGCTCTGCAGCTACCGCATGGGCTGCCCGTGATAATTAGGCAGTTGAATTACATGTACCAGCACTGTTTATTCGAGAAAGCCACAGATACGGGGGGACTATTTTCGCGGCCGGTAGTCCACTCAGAAGCAAGTCCTGGGCTGTCCCCTAGCAGCCAATCACCGCCATTGCCTTAGGTAGACCATCCGATCAAAAAGGCTTGGGCTGCGCCCGACAATGGCTCAGATAAGGCCGGTCTATCGTAGGCCCACCGGCTACATGGGAGTAAACCGGTTCGCCTAGCATAGGCGGCCGCAGCTAGGCCTATTTTTAGTCCCATGTAAACGCACTCATTGAAGCTGGAAAGGCCTTCGTTGGGTAGAAACAAAAGCGAGGTATTGCCTCTCTTCTCTCTTTGTTACAGTACTCCTACACCCCTTGGTAAAACATGAAATTATCCATCTCTTGATATACCAGTATGTACGTATCTTTAACCCCCAGAGCCCGGCAGGATATTTGATTTTTTTAAATAGATTTTTAGTAAATTATGTATGACCCCAAAACAATGTTACAATAAAATATTCTACAGGCAAGTTATACATCAATGCTTAGCTTAGACTTGGGGCTCTTCAAAAAAAGAAACATTATGCAAATTTAGTGGTCATGTGACCATGTTGGCCATTTTGAATCTACAATTTTGTGTGAACGGATGGTAATCAATATTAACTCAGCCAAGTTTTTCAGAGTGATAGTCTATAGCCCTAATTTACAAATGCAATCAAGAAATATAACAAAAGTATGGAAAGCCAGAAAGCCAGAGCCTGAAGGCCGGTATCAACGTGCGCGTTTCTAGTATGCAAGTACTCTTACACGAGATATCTTGTACGTTGAGACGGAATCTTTGTCACCTCAGGGCCCCTCTGGTCCGTCGGAAAAGGGATTAAAGTTGAAAATTTTCTACTTTTCCTCGTTCCTCGGATCCGGGCATGCACAGTTGGCTCCTCGTATGCGAGAAATCTTTTACGTGGATACAGGCCTTGACACATGCTGCCATCTGTTGTTACCAAAAAAAACATTGTTTTGAAAGCATTTTCACCAAATTTAGCATAGCCCACTGTCTTATAGGGTAAGCCAGTGTCTACCGGCATCTTACCTCTGTTGTTAGAAAAAATAACAATCCCAACATTTTATCCAGAAGCATGTGGTGTCGATCTAAAAATAGAAAGTCACAAATCTGACACTGGCTGCAGGGCTCTGAAGGTTCAAGTTAAGGGTTTGGTCATTTGGCAAGTTAGGCTCTAAAAATCTGGAAAAAAAATCACTAATTCCAAAATAATGTATTATCAATTTAGGTAGAAAGCATAACATGATTGTAAAATTTCAAGCCAGAGACTGTTTTATTTATACGTCCTGGTCTCAAAGAGGCAAAACAGCCACAATAAAATGCCAGCAGAAAAAAGATGCCAACATGACTCCTCCGTCCCAACAGGCAGGTGAGCCAATCACCCTGGCCTTTCTTCTGATAAGTTTCCAGGAGCCATAGAAGGTTTCACAGTTCCACCGTATCAACGGCCATATCTGTCCAGACAGGTTACATCTTAAACCTGGCAGCATTTGCTTATGTACCAAAATTCCAAAACATGTGGAATCGAGGATTTTTCTGATTTTTGTAATCCAACTTGCTGAAATATTGAACTCTTCTTTTAAAATAGGCCTAGGGCCGAATTCAGCGAGATGCCCTAAATGCATGGTTCGAGGGCGTTTAACTAGCAGCATGGTTTGAGGGTGTTTAACTAACAACATGGTTAAGGCTTTTAAACAACCTCTTATTCAAAGACCTCTAATGGAGGCTGGGTAGCAAAAAGAAAAAGCGAGTTGGCATCACTGTATTACACGTGTTTTGTGCCCTCCAGGTATGGCCCCCTGGCCGCCTCTGCCGGACCTCTCCTTCCCCCCCTCGACTTTTGCTACCCAACCACCCAACCCCCCTCTCCCGCCAAACTGCCTCATCCAACATGGCACCGTGGAGGGGAAGAAAATTCCGAGCATGGTTTAACATGGTCTGCTAAGAAAATCCGGGCAGTTTTCGCCCGTCGTCCGGAATGCCAGGAGTATACAATAAAACCGCAGGGCAGCCAGGGGGGTCCCGCCCGATGGTTCCACTTGTGTCGCCTGTGATAGTGTAGTTATTCCGCCAGTGTACTAGTGACAGTGTGTGCCGTTTCCTAAGTGTGTCTGTATTTATTCTGCAAAAACTAGCCCTGTAGGTGCATCAGGAAAGTGTTCCGGGCCAGGTAGGACCGCAACCACGAATTTTGCAGGCACGCGAGGTCCATAATCTTGGTGATACCAGTCATACAGCGGATATAGACACACAGGTCGGCCATTTTTCCCTATAAGCAGCCCTTAAACAACCCCCTTTCCCTCTGTTAAAATCCTAGTGCTAGCAAGTGCAATTAGGGGCTGTTTAGCGCTAATCGCCGTCTTTGTATAGGAGGTTGATTAAATTGGCTAGTCGAGGATGACTAAATGATTTAATGGGGCGCATTTACATTAAGCAACCTCTCTGAATTCGGCCCCTAGTCTTTCCTTGAGAGACGTTAGATCCAAAGCAGCTAAATTATGCCAAAATCCTAGTTTTAGGATTCATTATTTTAAATCCAGGATTGTGTGACACATTACATTCATATTGTGCAGGTGTGATGTAGCTATTTAATTAATTCAGCAACTGGGGGAGGTGGAAGGTGGTCTAGGTGTTGGGCTTGCTAGCTGCACATGTCTTGCCAGAACCAGGCATCCTTCCGTATCCCTGACCTTACAGCTATATGTAGGTGAGACTTTATGCCTGCCTGAGGCAGAGTACGAGTATAAGCAATATTTAATATCTGTTTTCAAGTCTCAAGTACTGTACAATGTTTTGCACATGTTGGATAATGTAGCTTGAGTGACAGTTACTACAATGTGCTGTATATTTTCAGGTTCGTTTGTCTCGACTTAGGCTAGACGAACATGCCAAAGACAAATTCTTGCGGCTGGTTGGTGATCGCTACGATGTTGCTACAGATGTGGTGACTCTGGTCTCAGAAAGATGCCCACTAAAGAAGCAAAACTATGATTATGCATGTTACTTGCTGGCAGTTCTCTGCTCTGAGTCTCGGGTAAGCAAAATATTTATCATCCTCATGCAAGTGAAATCCAGGAAGTTCTATTTTGGGGGATTTATGTCATTTGCACCACCAAGTAGCATTTTTTCTGCTCTGTTGCTTGGTGAAGTCTATTTAGTCCTAAAATTCATAAGAAGCCAGCAAGTCAAGATTTTATTTCTTCACTGGCATGTAAAGAAGTGGAAGGTCAAATCTGTTGCAATTATCTCAAAACTGGTTTTTTGAACTTGTGGATGTCACGTGTATGTCAACGTTATATTACAGCTGTGGTTTTCCCTGTCCCACAAAATGAAACTTGAAAGTTTCAAATCAATATTTGGCACTCTAGAAAGTAACGTGTTACTTGCAGAAAGTTGAGCCATGGGAAGCAGAGAAATCTGAAGCAGACATGGAGAAATATGTGTGGGAAGGCAGCACTTCAGAGAAGAGTATCCAGAGCACACTAAAACGCATGGAGAAGGTTGAAGACCGTGCAGAAATAAGTCAATATGCAAATGCTGTCACCGAGCTTCACAATGAAGGTAGGTCTTTTTTTATTGAGTGTGCATAGCAATTCATCAAACATAATTGATATACTTGCACAGGTGAAAATCCCTACACACTGACTCAGTACCGTGAGGCTGTCCTAGGCATCTTAGGACTGGATGTAAATCTGGAAAAACAGCAATTGTGAATAGTGTCTTGACATTTTTTTTATTAATACAGATTATTAGCAAAAAAGAGATTTGAATCATCCCCTTTGCAACCATCCCCAGACTTGCTTTCCAGTCCTGAGGATGGAAGAGAGTCTTTCTGACCCTCGCAAAACCCTCTTGAAGAGCTTTCCTGGACATCGAGGGTCCCAAGAACTACACTTGTTGTTAGTTGGCTTTTCAGGATTCTGGGATGCTGATTCCAGTTGAACTAGAAAGGTGCTTAAGCCTTGTGGTTCTAGTGAGTCAGACAGTAGGTAGCTGCAAAAATATCAAGCAATTTTTAGAAGGGTGATCAAGTACACTGCATAAACTCGGGTGCACTAATTCACATTTGGTGAAAATGTTTGTGTGTAGCAGGGGCAGCCAGTGGTACAAGGTCTAGATGGCATGAGAGGTTGTCAGTATTTTAGGGGGGAGGAGGAGTGGTGCTGCAGTAATGTATGCGCCCACCAATGACATTGCACTGCACCCAGTCACCCTGCCGGTGGGCATGGGTGCTTCGCAATAAGGTCCTGATGTATGCTAATGGTATATACAGGGTGTTTATTGTAACTCTGCAAAGACTTTCAGGGGTAATAGAGGGGACCAAGACAAGTATTTTTGACATAGGAACCCGTGTCCGGAAACGCCATCTAGAGGGGGTTCATAGACAAGGAACGGGTGCGCTCAGACGCGTCACGCGAGAGGCGCTAGGCGAGCGGACTGTTTTGTTGATAGATGGCACTCGGATAGTAACCAACGATGCGATGTGTCATGACGTGGCAACAACAGAGCCATCTAGCAACTAAAATACGCCTCCTAGGAGACGCGCGGATAGCCAACAGCGGTTCTGTTGTTGCCAGGTTATGGCGTATCGCGTTGTTGTTTACTTACAATGACGTGATACGCCATAACCTGGCAACAACTGCGCGCCATCTACCAACAAAACAGTCCGCCCTCCTAGCGCCTCTCGCCTGACGCGTCTGAGCGCACCCGTTCCTTGTCTATGAACCCCCTCTAGATGGCGTTTCCGGACACGGGTTCCTATCTCAAAAATACTTGTATTGGTCCCCTCTATTGCCCCTGAAAGTCTTTGCAGAGTTACAATAAACACCCTGTATTGTAATAAAGGTCCGTGCCACATACCCATAAAGAGGTTAAGCACTACCCGGATTATTATATTATATACTATATACAAGGCTATTTTTACGAACTGCTAGGGTGTGTAGGGGAGGCAGAGACAATCAGTTTTGACCAATGCACCCGTGGTCGGAAATGGCATCTAGAGGGGGTTCACAAACAAGGAACGGGTGCGCTCAGATGTGTCACTGGGGAGGCGCTAGGCGAGCAGACTGTTTTGTTGATAGATGACGCTCGGATAGTAAACAGCGACGTGACGTGCCATTACCTGCCAACAACAGAGACAGAGCCATCTAGCAACTAAAGTCCGCCTCCAAGGATACGCGGGGATAGTAAACAGCTGTTCTGTTGTTGCCAGGTTATGGTGTATCGCGTCGTTTACTTACAGCGACGCGATACGTCATAACTTGGCAACAATTGCACGCCATCTATCAACAAAACAGTTCGCTTGCTTTGCGCCTCCCGCGTGACACGTCTGAGGGCACCCATTCCTTGTCTATGAACCCCCTCTAGATGGCGTTTCCGACCACAGGTGCATTGGTCAAAACTGATCGTCTCTGCCTCCCCTACACACCCTAGCAGTTTGTAAAGATAGTTCGGAAATACCCTGTATAGTCAGTATTTTAGGATCTGTGCTCAATATTTCTTAAATTAATCTACATGTGAAAACCTACCAGTAGGCCTGACTTCATAAAGTTACAAACGTTTTGATTTTTATAACAGCTTGTAAGTGGCGGACAGAGTTGTAAATTCTTCCAATGTGCATGCCAAACTCCTCCCTACTTGTCCATCAAATTGAATTGTTCAAGTTCTGAGTCAGGAAGATGTGTATGGAGTACCTCTGTTCTGAATGAAATATTGTGGCCCCAGAATGTAAAAAAACAACTTAACAATCTTTCTGATCATGGTGGGCCAGGGTGGCACAATTAAATGACACCAAAGTCATACTTGACACACTTTAATATGAGGTGATATACTCAATTCACAACCCTGTTTTTGTGAAATAGCTGGAAAGAGAATGAGCATAGCAAATATGTACAGTGAATATGATGCCTTGTTTCATAGAAGTAATTTGCAGTAAACATTATGAAAATATTGGCCGCCAATTCCCAGGCACATTTTGTATGCAACGCCACATATCGGAAGAAATTTATCTAAGGACTGTACTTGACTGGAAATTACCGAAGCAGGTTGGTGTAGGGGTTAAGGAGCCAGACTGCTAATCGGGAGGTCCTGGGATCAAATCCCGGGACCGGCAACTCTGACCGTGGTTTTCTGTGGTTTCCCACGGTCCCTCCAGGAAAATTCCGGAGTTGTTTCCGTAATTAACAGGCCACAGCCGCTTCCTTCCATCCCTATCCCTTCCCAAAAAGCGAAGCAAAAAGTAAAAAGCAAAGAGTTCCTGACAAAAAAAAATGGGATGAACTCCCCCCCTAAGAGAGCCAATGGCTCTATCACGGGGTAAATTATTAAAAATTACTTGACTGGAAATTACTAGAATCTCACATGATGTTCTCTTTCAGTTGCGCAGTTGTCATGGATCCAAACTTGCACATTTTTAGCAAGTCTGTGAAGCAGTACTGCCGTCAGATGTAAGAAGACCGTAACTCGAAAACCACTAAGGGCGAAAGTCGCATGCACGCCCTGCACTAATTCCCTCTGAGCCAGGGTGGATTAGTGCACGGCATGCATGCGACTTTCGCCCTTACTAGTTTTTGAGTTACGGTCTTCTTACAACTGACGGCAGAGTAGTTGGTTATCTACTAACTTTAGCATGCTATACTTCCAGCAAGCTGAACATGTCATAAATGTTGTACCAGGGCACATACGAGTATATGAAATCCTCGACTCATTTGAATACGGTACCGAATGATTTTGAATGGATTGTGGTCACCCAGACTATTCTTATGGGGTCCACTGAAAGTGGAAATGATATCTAGTAGTCACACAAACCCGGGATGACTGAAAAGCTGAAAGAGAACATCGAATGTGAGATTGACATAATTTCTAATCATGTGCTTCAGTAATTTTTACCAATGTATAGTGAGTGTAGACCATAATAATATTATTATGTGGAAAAACTGAGCTTAGCTTTTTCATCAAATAGCATACTATGGAATACTGGATACTTTCCCCTATTCTAATAATTTTGATTGAGATGTTCCAAGTAATTGCCAGAGGATTTCTACAGGAGCAAGCCATAATATATTGAGGGGTCTGAGATATTTAAAAAACAGCGAAGTCCACTTGGAAAACTGGTTGTAAAATGAGCAAAAACTGATGATTACTTAACTTTAACTGATACAATCTTGAAACCTTTTACATCCATATGTTGCCACAGTCCAACTAGTAAAACTTCTATAAGTCAAATCTCCATGGGACCAGAAAAAACTTCGAGTTATAGAAGATTCAAGTTAGAGAAGTTTGGCATTTTTAAAGCACAGAACTCGATAAGGAAGCCTACCTTTATATCCAGCAACGAAAGGTGTTCCAAACTTAAAAATAATTGTCACTTACAGTATTCCTCGTTGTTTTGTTGTAAAGAAATCTCCGTTATGGACATTTGCCTACTCTTAGATTGAAGGATTCAATTGTCACAATCGAGTCAAACACTTCTTTCGGTGTGCCTGGTAGACGGAGATAAGGAAATTGAGCCTTTCTGTACATGTGGCCTACTCTCGACCCTTCGGCTGGGAAATGATGAAATTTTTCGTACTCGGCAACATGAACTTCGACTTAGGGAGACTGAAAATGCATTGATATCCCAGCGTAAGGCCCTGCCTACCCTTCGAGTTATGGAAATTCGAGTTAGAGAAGTTTATTTCCTATTATTTTACATTGTGACCAACCAAGCTCCATTTTCTTCGACTTATAGGCCTAGAGAACTTCGTCTTAGGGAAGTTCGACTTATAGAAATGTGCAATTAATTCCCAATTATGTTAAAATACATAATTGTGGCAAGTATTTGTGTTACACCCCCCAAAAGTGACTAGGCGGTTTTTTTTCTCTCAGACCCCTCAATTGGACATTTTGATATTAATGACACTGATGTAGGCAACCTCTGAAGCAGGGGTTCTTAACCTTTTCAGGCTGTGCACCCCTTTGAAGACAGTTGGTCCTTGTCGCACCCCCTATACCAGGGGTGATTGATTAAGTTCATACTTAGCCTCCTGAAAGTGTCATAAAAATTCACTTTGCTGTGTAACGTTGGCAACTAGTCAAAAAATGACACTTTCCAACCTTCTTTTTACGATAAAAAATTAGAGACTGACTATAGGAAAACAACTCGCATATATGTAACGTGGATTTAAACAAGCTTTCTAACGATACATTCCATTATTTTTTTAGATAATTTGCCTGGGAGTTGTTTAGAGTCAAACACAGGGCTCTATATTAAATAAATATATAGTAAGTCCAGAGGTGCACATTGCTCGCACCACTAGGGGAGCCACCTTGCACCCCAGGTTAAGAACCGCTGCTCTGAAGCATTGAAAGAAACTAGAAGAGTATGTATTGTACAACAGTGTGTTTGATACATACAGAACAGCTCTTGTTGCATAAGCTGCAGCTGAAGACTCTCCCTTGGTCTTCTTGCTGACATGACAGTAGAGCCTCATCATGCATTTACCCTTCCCGACATGTGACAGTAGCAGAATTGCTCCAGCGTCTTGGAAGAGATCATATGAGTCATACGAGTCCAGCCCTCGACTACTTTCAGCTGTGATGGCTCGACCTTGGTCAGCATTGTCCATCATTGATGTCAGCAACCAGTATGCATTTTGAACCAAGAATGTTGCTATTGAGAATAAAGAACAATAGGCCTATTGGTTTTCTCATTTACTCCCACAACCAAAGTAACTCTTCTTACCCTCCAGAATTTCGAAGATTTTTGGATTTTCTAATTCTGCTTGGCCGATAGTGTTGAGAAAACATCACCTCCGCTGCTAATTTCCACGTTAGCAGGGTGAAAATACAGCCAAAATGCGATGTTCCGAAGCCACAACAACTGCATCCGATCGCCGGTCCCGGCTGCCCGGTCGCCTTTCACTGCGTCTGTAGCGCTCTCCGGTGCGGTGCCGTGAAGGAGAAGGGTTACCTCGCACGCTTTGAAGTCGAAGGCGATTATAATAATGGAGAGCCCCGCAGCGGAGAGCGCTACAGACGCGGTGAAAGGCGACCGCGACCGGGCAGCCGGGACCGGCGACAGGATGCAGTTGTTGTGGCTTCGGAACATCGTATTTTGGCTGTATTTTCACCCTGCTAACGTGGAAATTAGCAGCGGAGGTGATGTTTTCTCAACATTATAGGCCAAGCAGAATTAGAAAATCCAAAAATCTTCAAAATTCAGGAGGGTAAGAAGAGTTACTTTGGTTGTCAGATTTAGGTTCCACATGATATACTGGTATCACAACCAAAGTATTCTAACTGATATTAACTATTTCAGCTCCATTATGGAGATAATTGCATATTAATTTTTGTCATTCACCCCAAAGGTATGGCAGAAAATATATTTCTTGGACTTAGTATTACATCAACAATTTACTGCACACCTGTCATTTTATAAATTATTTATCCTTGAAAGATAATTGCACAGGTGCTTCTTCTGAATCTTTGCTTATATTCACAATCAAGGACACCTTTTAGACAATCAGTTATGCTGTGGGAAATATTATACAAGTTAAGTGTGTAGATGAACGAGTTACAGAGTTCACTCCAGAAACGTGGGCTATATAACACCCTGCATTCCAGAGAAGGAATGAGTGTCACATGGACTTATGGGAACTTACCTAAGAAGAGGAGGCTAATAACCGATATGGTGTCAATTGGGACACCACCCATTTGTCCAGTGGTATCGCCTCTGGCTTCGTCAATCGAGTCCAGACCACGAAGAAAAGGTTCGGCTACAACCAGGTTGGCCATGGTTAGCATCTGGTCCAACATGTCTTCACAGTACGCTACAAGTTTCAACTGTCTTCTCTATGGTGTAGGTCTCGAGGGCTGCCGGAAAAAATGGTCCCGAATACCCCCAAAAACGGGACATTGATTGGCAGAAATCAAGCTGGAAGTGGAGGAACCTTTTTGGATGTTACCTCATCATCATAACGGATGGCTTCTAGAAAATTGGTGATCGCTCTGCTTCTCATCCGATTCCACTGCGCTGTTGCTTCAAGTTGATAAAAAAGGAAACTGTCAGACACACCTATGTTTTGGCTATGACACGGAACCGCACAGTTAAATCTTTCACTTCCGGACTTGTTTGGTAATGCAGAACAAACACAATGAGCATAGGCTACAACTGTCCCCGCCTCTATAGTGTTTCTCAAAAAAAAATGGCTCATTGGCTCCCTGATCACATTTTTTACTGGTGAGGGGCGAATTTTATTGTGGCAACGCAGCTCACATTCTTTTGCCAGGTTGTCATCATTTTTTTGTGTCCGACCAAGATGTGGCTTCTGGTCAAATTGTGCTAGAACACATCAGATATGTATGCAGTATTTCTGCCCTGATGAGGGGCAGGCAGGTGAATACCAACATTGTGATCACCCACGTTACCTACCGCCATCAAGCCACCTGAACCACAATAGGCCTATTCTCTCAAGGCGTAAATAGCCAAGTCTGAAGCCGCGCAATTTTATCTTGGTCGTACAGTTACTTGCTAACATTTTTCCTATATTTCACACACATTTCACAACAGTAAAGGCCAATAAATTATGTACTTAATTGTATCCTCTCATACACCAAGAAAGATGCAACCTCAACCCGAATTTGTCCTTGCTATTAATTTATTGGCTCGTAATTGGAGCAGCAATTAATAGCAAGGGCAAACCCGGGTATATTTTCTGTGGTGCAATTCAGGGCCTTACATGAATAATTTGTCATGATTTTAGACAAAATTATATATTGTATGTTAGAAAATAACTTCAAAATATGGAAGAACAGAATATGAATTACTGCTTATATTCTTCGTCGTTAAGTGATTGGCAATAGGAAGGTGGTGCTATAACTTTGCATGCATCTTTAGTATCATGGACTCCACCACAAGTAGAAAGAGGTTATTTTATTCCGTCGAATGCTGGCAAGTGGAAAGATTTGCCCTGCAAAAACACTTTTCTGTCCGAAGAGGTAGTCTGGGATGAAGCAGGCGAAATACTTATACATGAACCAATCCTGTTATTTAATTTTTATTTTTTACAATACAGCTCATGCAGACATATTTGTTTTTCACCATACTCCGTAGGAACATCGTCTGCAATGGCATTGAAACAGGTGCGGGGGAAAAAAATTACATAGGGACCTACATTCAGCGATATTAAATATTGCTGGTACAGTGTGGCACCAGAACGTCGCAACCAAATTTTTCTCCACCCAAACGGCGACCCTGGATATCGTCGGTGAAGTTCCCCACGCCACTGTCTCCCGAAAAGTGACCAGCAGCCAATCTGAAACCAGAATAAAATTAATTAAAAGTTACATATGCGTTAGTGTATCCGCAAAACGTACAGAAACAGTTGAACCAGGTCCCCTCCTCCAGAGTCCACCGCATCGTCAACGGCCAAACGACAAAGCATACTTCGCGCGCAGGTCGGATTTTGTTCTACTTGTTTATAAATACGATAGTACCCGTCGAAAGTCGCTAGAATCGTGGCTAGGAAGCTTCCCGTAGGATTGACGTCGTCGTCGACCAGTCCTAGAGAGTCCAAACTCCGCGGCTGTCTTTCGTCCGTTTCTTCAGAGAAGTCCTGAAACAAATAGTCGTCGTATGTTACATACATTTTGGGTCATCTGCATGTACTTTGTAGCGCTCAGAGAAATAAGACATTCAATGGCACAATAGGTCTTACATCTTGACGACCTTCTCCAGGAATCAGAAAATTGAGAGCCTCTGGAACATCGGAGAGCGCCAATGGCAGATGGAGGTCGACCACGTCTAAGGAACGGGCGCTGCGATTCAGGAAGTGATACACCAATTGAAAGAGAAACACTCCAAAACTGAGGGCTGCCAGAAGCACAAATGGGTCCAGGAGGCCATTTCCCATATGTGTGTTGTGGGCAGGGGCAGGGCTCCATCCGTGGTGGTACACTCCGTGGCCGTACCCCATTCCTTCCCGGTTTTGCAACTTTTGACCCTGTTCCAGGAGGTCACGAAGATTCTTCAGGGTCTCCACCCCGTGTTGGAGGGCAGCAGACGAATTTTCAGCCGAATTGTCGTTGCTTCCAGTGGCGAGTCTTAACTGTTGCAAGCCATACTGCATCACATCCGATGTGGATGCCGGTTCCCTAAAGAAACGTTCAGTCAACCGTGTGTAAGGACACTAAATCATAAATACATACCTGGCTTTCAGTTTGTCCTGAAGGAACTGGACCAGTCTGTCCCCAACAAATACCATCTGCTTCAAAGAGGTGACCAGCTCTTCGCCTCCTTCTTCACTGTCCAGCCATTCTTGAACTTTGGGCTTGGCCAGCTCCAGAAGAATTCCTGGAAGTTGCTGGAGCACTTTGGTCAACCACCAACTGGCACTGTTGGAGTCTTCGGGTGGTTTCGGCGTGTCATCCTCGGACCAGAAGTTGTAACTGAGAAGATTGTCAGTATCGTCTTGTTGGGTGGCGGCGATCATCACAACCAGAAGGGACACGAAGAGGACTCGGATGTTGAGAGCCATTCCTCTCGAGGGTCCGGACTCTTCTGAGCTGATTTCGGAGCAGAAAGGGAAAAAGAAGGACAGCGAGACGAACAAGACGAAAACAGCTATTCCAACTGATTCACTTCCACGCCCGTCCTTACGTTGTAATCTTCTCGTTCATCTGCCATACGCTTCCGGAGAGCCTCCTTATTACAGTTCTTTTCACGTCACATCACACGTGTCAGCAAGTCTCGTTCTTTTCATTTTCATCCCCTGCCACCGTTTTCCTGATATTGGACGTTTAGGTTCGCTTGAATCAATATTTTATAGAATACTTTTTTCTGTCTGTCCATAAAAAATTTATTAAGCCAATAAAATGTTATTTTATACATTCTTAGTTCGCAGACCAAAAGTATAGAATTGTGTCATAGTGTAATTTTTAAAAGTTTCAAATGATGTCACCATTGTTGTTATGAAACAACACAATAGTGTGGGCAACAAAGGTAAAACGTCACACTATCATAAAATTTATTATTATTCAACCCACGCTTGCTGGCGGTATAAATATGTCAACTTTAGTTGACTTTAGGTGTAGGCCAATGTACATTACTGTATATGGAAATAACAGGGACGTTTTAATAAGCTTTTATTTATAACAAAAACAAATCATTACCCGCAGTTTGTTGCGGTGTTAATACAAAACGATAACAAATCTTTAAATCACCAACCTTTTCCACCATTACAAAATAACACTCATGCTAAAACGGATGTTGCTCGACTTCCAAATGTTTCAGCTGAGTGTCGGTACAGTCCCATACGGCTACGTCAGTGTATCCATTTCGTGCAGTCAGCGCATGGCCAGGGTATAAAACCTTTATTATCGCCAGCAGCAGCTTGCACTTACTATCCAGTCACACAAAAGCTAATTCTCTCTTGAAATCAACTGTTTATAAAATATCCTCGAGAGTATCAAGTGTCTTTAAATAATTATTCCATATGGTTGGCAAAATTCCCTTCTGCAGCATGGACTGTATGATCCCCGGTTCTTCCACTTTGCACTTACACTTCTTGATCCTTTGTCTCGGAGGAGGAGGAGGAGGTGGTGGTCGGATGCCGTTGTGCTCCCCCACTCTCTTGGACAATACTTTACCACCGGAACTAGTGCTGGGAACAGCGATGACCGGAATAGGCAAGGCTGGCACTGCCGGTACAGCCTGCACCGCCGAAAAAGACGTGAAGGACGACGACGGTATGACAGGCCGGTAGGAGTATGAAGCTGCTGACATCTGGGCGTTGCTGTTGGCCACAGCCGATGCAGAGAAGGCGAACAGGAGGAGGATCATGGTGGCAAAAGACATTCCGCCCAGAAACACGACCCCGTTCCACAGGAGGCTCTCAGATCGGGCTTCCACTGCTGTCGTCGAAGGAGGCAGTACCGATGATACTGCCCCGTTATGAAACAAGACCACAACAGCTAACACACTGTTTCTCCAATACATCTGCGACCTGGATCGGAATTAGAACTGAGTCGATCACAATGAAAAGTGTCCAAACTTGGGTCCTTTTCATTCTTACCGACTCGATTCTAGTTTTGACACCCTTCAGCTCATACCTCAAATATTAATGAGACATAAAGAGCCTTCTAGTGTTTAAGAAACTGAATATACAGTACCTGTAGATGTTGTTGCGAGAAGGGCTCTTCTCATGGTAGTTCTGTTGAAAAAGTGCTTCCTTGCCTTCCGGAATAGGTGCTTATATGCTGATGGAAAGAAGGGCAATAATGCTATTCTTGTCGAAGGGAAAACGGAAGGGCCAAATGTGCCAGTTTCAGACCTTAAAAACTCCCATTAATTTGTCTCCGCCCTTAGAAAGAGTGCAGTTTCACTCCATCGCCGTCAAATAAAAGGCGAGTGAGCCAGTGAGCCCATTTCTTTCATAAATTCGACACTTGTATTCCGGGACAATCCGAGTAAATTTTGATTTAATTTGGGTATAAATTGGGTCAATTTTATGCACGTGATTGGTGTCTATCTGGCCATGTCTATCCAGTTGGGTTACTCAAGCGTGACGTTTTCGCCGAGATGTTTAGGCAACTAACCTGCACACAAAAAAACACTTGCAACATATGATATTTAGCCTCTCTACCTTTTCGACTTGTTTGATGTCATTATACTATTTCTCATCAACGCTGTGCTTATAATGTGTCCATCTGCCGGCTAACCACTAGCCATATTATACCGACGTATATAGGCAATTAACGGTGCATGATATGACATTTCGTACCAGAATATTTGATGCTTGGGTTGGATCAAGGATTCATCTTGCAGCACCCATATTACAATATCGGTTTATATAGGAACGTCTATAATACCGGCTGGAATCTCGCTCAGTGGGACGGGAAGGAACTTCGAGTTATGGAAGATTTGAGTTAGAGACGTTTGCAAAATTGTTGTAGTACAAAACCGTGCAAGGACACTTGTAATTTTCACACTTTAATATGAAAACACAAAAACACGGACCCTGTCATGTTACACGACATCATTTTTGGGGGAAAAGAAGAGTCCGTGAGAGACCGCTGGATAAATGCTTTTCTAGACGTCGTATATAAATTCCACAGTATTTATAATTATGTTACGCACCCCACATGTTTGTCATTATGGTGGCGAATGTGGGCTGTGTGTAGATGATGTTTAAAGCACTGCAAAATCGTGCCATTTTAGTTACCGTAAGATACAATGTTACTATATGTTAGACATTATTTTATCCAATGTTGTATAGTTCCAACTAATCCGGAATTTACGAGATAAGTAATCCAATAGATACGTCACTTCTTTGTTTATGCACTGCTGCCGTTTGCCATACGTAAAGAAATGAGTAAAAAAGTGCTTCACAAGAAACTATAATCCTGAGCAGTAATCCATGGCACGGTACCGTACTCTTTATGTCAGCTGCTAGCTTAATAATCGCCATAACTGAGGTATTCTTCACCTGTGCATGCGTGACTCTCTGTGCAGTGACCAACACCTGCACGTAGGTATGTTACCACAATTATAGGAAAATATTCTTGCAAAATGACTGATTTGAAAAGCCCCTAACACTATGTATTTCGACATATTAATGTTTACCATGTGGCAATGAAAATAACTAATGACATCATGGAACGTTCTGCTCTTATGTCTCCGTATTCCAGTGGGTTTTCTTGGGGTTCTTCCGCTTCCTCCCACAGTACAAAAATCACTCTTACCCTCTCATCGTCTCCTATCATTGCCATATGGCTTTAGTTATTGCTTTGGCTCCTCAAATCAACCAACCAACAAACTGGCTGGTATGCTTGTTGTCGCCATTTGCTTCAAGCAGGTGTATAAGGAAACACTTCTTAGTACTATAAAAGTAGAGGTAATGAATATTTTACGCTCTTTGGCCTTTCCATTTCCGCAAATATAAAGAAGACTCCTGGCATAGAATAGAAGTTATGACGTGCTTAAATCCTCCCTATTGCATATGACTCACTTTGGTACGTATGAGTTAGGTTTCTCTGGCTATACGGACTCGACTCATTTGGATATGGTCTTCAACATATCTGCCACTTGGAATGACGTCACCTTCGTCGGAATTCTCACGGTGATTTGCTTATAAGTTACAACAATGATGACATCATTTCAAACTTTAAAAATCACAGTATGCGGATGGTAAATATTGGTTTCTCAATCATGGGTCACCCTTTATTTGGGGCAGGTGAATAATATAATCGGTGGCGATAAATATTTATCTTAGCGGCCATAAAATTGCCCCATTCGCATGTGCTTTATGTTTTTTACAGCGAGCAAGGACTTTCTTGTGGTCACTTTTCCGCTACCTGTACCGATACTTCTTTTTTACTTTAAAACCAATGCAGTGGCTTGTGGTTAATAAATTATGCACATATACTTCCAAGTGCTGGGACATTCTTTGGCAAACCATGCCTCGTTTCTAAGAAACATCAGTTTTTCAGCATCAAAATCTCTGAGCGTTACACTCTCGCTTCCGTTAGCGGTTCTTTTTTATTTATTCGTCAAATGGTCCATATAGTCACATCTCTCTAACTGGTGCCTAATTCTCTTTGACCATTTAAAGTCGCTGTACTTTTGATCGGTCATCACCACTGCTTCGCATCGCTAGGTTATAAATCTGATTCACTGGCATGTGCATTATCTTCCTGCTGGGACTTTGCCATGACAAAAATAGGTTTAATGCACCCAAAGTACACTAAAAAGAAAGTGTCCCTTTTTCTCTTACTTTATGATAAGTACGTAATAAGTACTCGTAATTTTTGCTCTTATCGTATGTGAAAATAATTAACTTTCAAAATAGGAGTTTAAAAGGCAATTTATTGACCCTTAAATCCTCCACTTAGAAGACGGTGCTGACATTATTATTTGATATCACGAAGTACCACCCTCTGTGGAGGTAGTCCCATTTTAGATGCTCTATACAACGAGAGCATACCCTTCAACGTCTGAAGTACCACGTTATTGATTTCCTTCATTACTTTTACCTGGTCACCAGGGTGTCTGGGTCCTTGAGTCTAAGCTCATACGTATACTGCCGACAAGGAAGCCGTATCAGGATAGTTGAAATCCCACCTCGTAATTTGCCTGGAATCGTGTATTTAGATTGTCTGCCCTTCCACGAGACAACGAAACACTTGGTTGGACATCGAGTAGAAGTCAAACAAGGTCTGACATTATCCTGATCGTCGCAGGAGAACTCCACCCAAATGTGTTCGAGATATGGCAGGTGCATCTGGCACACTTCGTACAATGATGAAACTATCATGGCCTTCTCTTCTGCATAGTAATCATGTGTATATCCTGCCAGAGAAGAGAGGTGCCTGAGATTGTTTGGCACCCAGTTATTATCAATGACAGTTAGTTGTTGCCAGCATAAGATGCTGCCAAATGAACAACAGAAAAATGATCAAAATAAATCGGTGAACCTTGACTCTAGAGCTCAAATGCACTTACTTGACAAGTTAGTAGCCTAAACTTTTAATTTTTCCAGTCGGCAGATTTTGTAGGTGTTGTAAGTTGTGCACTGTTGTGTATATAGTTATCATTAAGTCATTACTCATTTTATGTCTGTCCTCTTAACGTCTTATTAATGCTAGGCCAATGTGTTTACATTAGTATGAAGCGGAGTACTGTACCAATGTTCTGCAATGCAATGGTTTTTTAAAAATAGAACAGGATTTTATGGCGGAGGGGTTCCGGCCAGGATTCGTAAAAAAAAATTGAAGTTCCGCGACAACATAGAGGTTGAAGACCTCTGCACAAAACACCCACTATCGAGCTATCTACTTTCAGTGATTGCAACCCGGCCTTAATTATGATTAAATTTGTCAATAACGATAAATCAATGTGAATGGCCCTTTTGAATATCGTTGTGAACCATAAATATGTAATGGAATTCTGAATGATTCACGTGGATATCGCTTCGATGGAAGCCCCACTGGCTGACATGGCTGCATATACAGTATGGCCTCTCTGTATAAAGTACAGTAATTCTTCATATCTTGGATCTGTTCAAGTACCAAAGTAACACGGCACAAGGGCATTATTACACACAGTATAATGTGAGACAACATCAAAACTCAAGAATTAAGCTGAAATATATATATTTGGATTCTGGTCCAAAGAGTTGACAACTGACAAGTAACGGTGCGTGGAAACAGTAAACAATAAAAAAGTGCATGGGTCATATACTCTTTGCATTTCCACACAATTTGATGGAGGCTTTTGCCTTCGATGCATCGGGAGATTATAAAGATAGGTGCAAAAAGAAGTAATAAGATTCAGGTGAGTGAATACCAAGGACTTTCCTTTTGCCATCCTGAAGAAGACAAAATGTGGTAGTGGGCTAGGTTGGGGATTTATCTTCAGTTCATTGCGTTTATGACCAGAAATACTGTATATTCAGCTCGTGCAAAGTTTCAGTAGGTTGCTTCATGGTCGAGTCTTGATGTCATTATTTTTAAGAAATGAAGGTTGCACTCCATATTACCTGTTTGTATACCGTCCTTCCTAGTGTAATTATTTGTGTCGGGATTCAGGTGTACTGCACAGGCATTTTGTAGGTAAGGGGTGTATAACCCATAAAGTCCGACAGGAAATGTGATCTTTTTCTACCGTCCAGAGTATCCAGGGTATTAATGACGTAGCATTAGTGAAGTAGTCGCTTTCTATCTTATACTGCACCTGCAAGGCAATTCAATCAACGGGATTCCAAAGAGTAATCAAATCATTATGAATAATTATACTGTCGAAATATCACATGATTAGACAATTAGCTTTTCACTTGTTCAGAAAAACCGGTAGTAGGTCTACTATGTAAAATATGATTCGCGACCTTACTGCATATTTCCACCCATCCCACCATAGTAGATTTCTTGTGCATGATCACTTAAACAATATGACAGTCTTTGACGTTTATGTAAACACATGGATGCATTTCCCATCCAGTTATATATATTTATTAACAAGGTCATTGTCACTGTATGCATGAGTAGGTGCATACCGGTTTTTTTCTCAGTTTTTTTTTGCAGTGCTAGTAGAAGGCAGGGGGTGGGAAGTGGAGGGGAGGGGGGGGGGGCTAATTGCGCCAGTGAGCATTGTTCCCAAGGGCATCCAGGCATGGATCATCCTCAACTTTGACCCCCTCAGACAACCCACTTGATACGCTGCGGTGCTCCTGCTGCCAGGTGAACCGATGTATAGCGTAGGGTTTCTCAACCAACGGGCCTCTCTGGATGTCCTCGGAAGGTTTTGAGCTCTTTAGTGGCTTACTCCATATACTGTCTGTAATAATGATGTTTGCAGATCTTGACTGGGAAATTAATAACAGTATAGGCCTACTATTAGAAACCCTCATTTTGCCTGCAGCATTGAGCTAACAGTACCCCCCTCTTGTGTTAAGGGGGCAGTGTTCATTAATGGGAATGATTGTGACCTACTGTGGGTCTGTTATTTTTAGAACATGTAAATCTGTCAAGGTCGTCCATACATGTAAGTTGGATGCTCCAGTTTGGACTACCTGCAAATGATAAAACGGTGCTAAACTCTGGAAGCATTTGGGTCGACAATGTGCCCTCAGGCTTGGGGAAGAACAATGTTAACGAAAGTAATCTAGACACGGCAATCAGAATATATAGTCACTGTTATATTGTTACTTTTAGTGCGGTATTCCCGAATTTTTCCAGTCACTTTCACATATGTGTGTACGTGACTGCCTTCAGATAAGTCGACAAGTCAATGCCACCTTCATCTTAAAAATAATGTTGGCCATGCACAGTACAGTAATATGATAACCCCCATGAGTCACAGAGTGAGACCCTTTTTTATCAGCTGGCCACAAATCCTCATTAGAAATGCATTCGTTTGTTTTCATGCGGTGTCAGAGGCTTCAGTGTGAAGTCCAAGGTTATGAAAGGATCGCAGATCTAACGGGTGTAACCAGGGTAAAGTCCTGTAATTGGTCACAGATTTGCGAGAGTGACATTTGAGAACTAAATTAAATGACCACTTTTCTGACTGTCGCAATACAATAACCCCGAACAAAACAAGGCATTGATGTCAACTACTCAGTCATGCAGAACATACTTGAAGGACTTTGATTAATGTAAGGTTACAGAATAATATCAATCCTAATCACATGTTCCGCTCCCGTGGGTGACAGATCCTTCAGTCTCTCTCCCACACTTCCATATGTTACTTTTTCTGACATCTAAAGGACTATGTTTCAGGGTTCTATTACAAACGTCGTGCACGAATGTGGAGTACACGCGTTCGTGCGTGATTCGAGTACAGTAGCAAAAGGAAGAGGTAAATATGCATCGTGTCTGTCAAGACCTCCAGTATGAGGGTCAAAAAGAGTGCAACCCAGGGTTATTTCCCACAACCCTTCCCCGAAAGGAAGCTGGCAGCCTGGTTCAACGGCCTCGTTCCTTTCTCGAAACACGTGTTCACACGCACCCACCCCTGATTAATTAATTGGCTTCCATCAGCTGCTTGCTCCGCCTAAGACGTATATGCTTCATCCCTACCCCCCATGCTCTCCATCCTAGATCAATTCATAAGGGCTTGATGCGCGATTTCCTGGCACCCTGGACCATGAAAATTCGAATGGTCTCACACAATTTCTGCTAGGCAACTCCCTTGTACAGAGAAAGCGGGAACCACGCCTCATTTCCCATCGTACGCTAAATTGTTGGCAACAATCGACCGAAACGTCTGCACCTGTTGGTGTCGACATATTCTTGTTGGCTTTTTTTGGAAATTTAAATTCGTGTCATATGCAGGTTTGATGTGTGACCGTGAATCCCATTTGTTTTGCGTGCGGCCATTGTGCAATTTTGGAGGCAATAGCTTGTCCTTCCGGTGCTGTTTCCGGTGGGGGGATGACCTGTGCAGCCAATCAACATCCACCCCGGAAGATGCGATGAGTGTGCTTAGGGCCAAAATCCCGCTCTGCCGACTCTTTTATTCCGAGGGCCACGCTTTTCCCGCACTTACACAGCCTAGGTCAATGGTTTCCTTTGAAGGACACGAACTAGATTTTTTTTCTTCTTCTCTGTCTGAATAAAATCTAAATGCACACGGGAGAATTCTTTAGGCAAAAGCGGTTAGTAAGCAAATAATAATAATAATATGCATTTGGTTGGAACGCACTTCTTTTATGGCCTGGTCCAGTTTTCCTAGAGATATAATGTTACTGGCTGTGGAGTAATTCACGATGTAATCGGGGTAGTTATTTCTCGAGATTATGAAGCAGTTTCAACTACCATACAGTGTTAATGTTCACTGCACTCATTTTAGTACCCCAGAACGTGCTTCTTGGGCGTTTGTGCTGCCTTTCGTGATGATCACTTCGTGTAGTTTAAAAATCCACCAGTGGCCTGTTTTCGACCTCAGTTCCTGAAATTTGATATATATAAAGCCGTGACTAAACTTCTTATCTGTATATTTTACAACAGAAAAATGCATTTGGTACAGTAACCAGCAACAATCACAAGTTTTGTTCCACATCTGTTGAATTGATAACGATCAACACATAGTTAGTGTGTGGTCTTTTCTCCACACTTCCATGAAAGAATGCATGTCCACACTTCCACAGGAACTGAGCCGCACCAAAATAGTTACTGTCACTGTCACATTTTCACGAGCCCAACACCTTCTTTTCAAAATGACATCCGAGAACCTTCTTTGGTAGCAAAACGTTCACGATTTGACACACAGGTAGGAGGACATGAAGAAGAAGGAACAATGGCACAGTCCATTATTTCAAACATGAATCAAAAAATTAGCCAAAACGTTGCCCTGTTCTGGTGCCCCATTTTGGCACTCATTGCGAAGTCGATGTACGCAATCACAACAATGTATTCGATTAACATGCCACCAGATACAGCAAGTGGAAGCACCAGAAAAGATTGACTGACAAGTGAGATTCCACATATATGAAGGGTCTTCCTTTCTTCAAAATATGTACACGGTTCAGAAAGAAGACATGGAGACGAGCTAAAAAAAACTTGCTAATCCACGCCTATGCTACTATCTAACGTCACGGGATTGCAAAGATTATGCAGCACGCTCAAACTTCAGTGGATCTCACCTGACGGCCAGGCTCATTCTCTTATCTCTGTTATTGCTATTCGAATTGACCATTTCAGCCTCACATTTTCCACTGTCGGTCATTAATTTTTATAAACCGCTTATTGTCTTGGCGTACTGTGCGACTTGAGAGCACGTGAGAATAGCGCAATCGGTGACTTTTCAATGGCCTACTTGGGTGCACGTTAACTAGTTACACGTCCACTAGAACTTCCATAACAAATGTGCTAAGTGGACAATGTACGGTTGGGTAACGTTTCTGAATATTGGACGTTCTGAATAAATGCCAGGTAATTTCATAAAAAGTGGATGGTAAGAAACGCGAAGTGTTGTTGACGGTCTTAGACCAAGGTGCTGGTGGAAGGAGGCTGCGGGGAATTGGGCAGGAAGGCCTGCAGCGAGAAGTACTTGGACCGATCAGCAGCCTCCACGTTGGTCACATGTTGGAAGCAACAGGGCTGCGAGATGTCTGACTTGCGAGGTAAAACCACTTTGTTCTTTTCCTGCTGCCTTCGAGATGCATTGGCTGCCGAGGTAGAGGCAGAAGCAGAGGAAGATGACTTCTTCTTGCCCTTGGCCCCCGGACCAGTCAAGCTGATGTTGGCTGGGTCACTTGTCAGTCTTTCCAGCTGCTCCAAGAAGCTCTGGGCACCTGAAGCTTCGTCGAAGCTCAACCCCACCACCTGTGGCGTGCACCAAAAATATGCTTAGATATGCTGATCAGACGGAGGCCAAGTTGAACCCTACCTGTCGGTGATCCGTGGACAAGTGCATGGTGTGGAAGGTAGGCTGGACAGCCTTGTAGCTGCTGAGGTTGTCTATGGTGTCCCTCCAGAGCATGAATCCTGTTCCCTTTTCAGCCAGAAGTAGCTGAATGCGCCTCCTGTCCCTGGAACGTGTCTGGCCGTAGTCCAGAAGCAGTACTGGTATGCCTGTGTACTTCAACTCCCAGCTGGTGCTGTTGCTACTCTCTTTTCCACCGCCATTGCTGCTCCTTCGGCAGCTGCTGGTGTAAAGATTGGCCAAAGAGCTGCAGACGTACACTTGAGTCTTGTGACCCCTGAAGAACAGCTCAACCTGTGTTCGGCACAAAAAAAAAAATGATTAATCATCTGTTATTTTGGCAGCTAATCTCTACATTTGGATTAGCAGCAGGAAAATAATATTTTTAATGGTGTCGTTATCATTGTTTGTACTGTACATTCAAAATGTTGACGGAATAAAGATAAGCTAAGATTGGTGCAGCAGGATTTTCCTTAAGCTCTTTGTACACCATTATTTTTTCCACGAGAACGAGTTACGATGGATTCTCTCCGTGCTCGGGAGGGTTTTCTCAGGGTCCTCCCGAAGTTTTCTCCAGCAATTAAATTCCATCAGCAGAGCAGTGATTGTAGTCTAATAAAGCCTAAACGTTCAAAACAGTATCTCCTAAAAGACTACAGACCTATCATAGGGTCAGCGCCGGACTTCCCATTAGGCACAGTAGGCACTGGCCTATGGACCATAACTTACAATATATATAAAAAATAAAATAGCATTAAATGAAGGAGAGAACACAAGACAAAAATTGAATTTTTAAGCGTCGGGGGGGGG
>KZ538649.1:31444-60982 GCA_000934665.2 Catajapyx aquilonaris
GGGGCACAGGGTAGGCAATTACTCGTACTTACGTACACATTATGATTGGCTCGCGGGAAGAAGGGGGCTATACTTCCGCTGTAAGCCCGGATTAGATAGAGCATAGCTCTGGTACTGTTATTATCCATGACTGGTGCCTATTTTTATCATTGGTTCACTGGTACGGCCTAATTTTTTAAATTATTATAATCGTTTCGCATGCTCTGTGAAAATAAATTAAAAGGTCATCACGAGTTCCTGACCTGTACAATACTGTATGTATCAACAGGACTCCGTCGTGCAAGATTTAGCGCTTCTTTTTTTCGCCGCGTACACAGTATCCTTTCACATCAACTTCTTGTCCACTACTGTGACAGATGCACCCACTAGAGGCCTAGGAATTTCATGCCCCTATATTTTCGACATACTTTCGTAATAGGAAGCAGCACTTTCCGCTCTGTAATATTTTAAACTTCATGTCAGAAAATCAAGGGCTTACATCACAACGCTGTCTGACGCAATATATTTGGCAAAAATTCCGCGTGAATTTCTCTAACTTTGAGATTTGCATCTGAATTCTCATTGCGTTCCACTGATTTCATTCTTATGACTACGGTATTGTCACTATCACCTTGCCGATTACATACAGCCCACAGTGTCATAACAGGATGAGTCAACACGCCTAATGCAGCCATGCCATGTGTCAACAGTTATCAATTATAATTTTGCAATATTAACATGATTATGGAGACGATAGACCATATGGCACACTGTAGTCCTATTAAAGTAATCTTGACAACCCACAGCCTGGATGAGGCGATTTCAACACCTATACGTATATAACCACTGGCAAATCCGACATATACCGACAACCACTTTTGAAAACACAACACAACAACTTACCTGAAACCGGTCTTGATCACTGAGGCTGAGGGCCTCCCCCCAAGTGTCCTCAGTGTCGTGCGATGGTTGAGAGGAAGTGGTCTCTGATTCCTCCTCCTCTTCCTCTGCTGGCATTGGAGGCATCATCATCCCAACTGATTCTTCCTCGGTCTCTTCCTGTAGTCGCTTCAAGGTGTCGTACTTCTCCCGGATCTTCTTCACCGCTTCCTCTTCTGACGTAAGGGGAGGAGTTGCTGGTGATTCCTTCCTCCTAGACTTGAAGGAACACAGCTCACTGCCTGTACCGGCACCGGCAAGATCCTCTGGATGGTCCTGACCGGGAAGCTGCTGCAGTTGCTGTTGCACTTCACTCACCTGTTTAGAATAATTCTTGTTATAGGTCGTGTGCAATATGCATGTGATTCACCTGCTTCCATGTCAGTGAGTGTTGTCATCCAGTCTCTGGACATTAGCATACATGCGTTATGATTCATCCTCTACGTAAAATACCTACAATGTGAATATTTAGCAAGATGTTACGTCACGTGGCGCCTACGTGATAAGGAGGCATTACCAGATGCTGTGATTCGCCTATGATTTTTAACAGCGCAAGTATTATGTAATCAGTTAAATTATCTCTAATTACGCTGGGCAGCCGCACATGCAGTAAACTCTCCCCGTCTATACAGGTGCTTACCTTAAGAGCTTAAGTTCAATTCTAAGGGAATTTCCCCATTCTAGGCCGGGATTCCCCTCATTCAAACAATTGTGTAAGCAGCAATTGCATCCTCCATAGTCATCAAATATCCCATACTTTACTGGCACTGCAATTTATGCATTGCCGGCGCAACTGACAATGACGTACTATCTTGTCAGGTGCGTGTTTAACTCTAAGCAGAAAAAAAAACTCCACCAGTTTTTGTAATGGTAGTTTAAGCAGACTTCCAGGAAAGAAAATTAATCGCTTTTGGCAATAACCTGAAGAATTTCGAGGTGGGGGTTAAGCAGCTTACAGCGTGAGGATTTCACGATTATGAATGACTCACCTGGTATGCCCAATGCAAACTGGATCCGGACTGATGAGCGTCGTGTTTCTTAAGTCCACGATTAGCAGCAGTAGTAGGAATGACAGCCGACCAGAGTTGAGGGGACGATGCGTAGTGAGCCACCGCCTTCCTTTCCACGCGCATTTTCTTCTTCAACCCCCCGAGGCACTCATCAACATAGCCTCAAACCTCCTCTTCACTGCATCATGACCCCTCCAAAACCAGCTAGAATGACGTCAGCGTAGATAACCTGAGGAAGATGACTTGTGCTGTAGTCAAGAAGGGAGCCAGAGAGAAGACTGTGAAAAGTGTGCCAAAACGAGCCTAAGTGGTTGAGGGGGTCCACTTGAAAAGGGTGCGTGGGAAGAAACTTGTGAGTTTAAAACAAGTGGACGAACTCTGACTCCGAAACTTTGTCGAGTGTGTGACCAAGAGACACCTGACCCAAGTGGGCCTGAAATTGTGAAGTAGTCCCGAACCAAATTCCTGACACGGAACCGAGCGTACTCCAGCTTCGTAACCGGCACGTTTTACTTTGGTGACAATCGTACCATGAAGTTCTTATATGCACGATTGGTCGTCCACGAAAACAACCGGGTATTACACCGCTTTGTACATAGTTCTGCTTTGTGATAGACAACGCAATCTCTCAAAATATAGGCTATTGCATTTCTGAAACCCCCTGTCTCATAATGGATTCTGGCAGGTGACAGCCGAAATTTCTCCAGGGGCGCATAGGAATGTATTTAGTAGATCCCCCCAGGGCAGTCTTGCTGCTTGGAATTCATGTCACTTTGTAGGTTATTAAGACCCCCACCTACTCCGCACCTCCTTTGAGCCGAGGCCTGTATATATTGTTACCTACCTGCCCACCCCAACCCCCCCTGCAGATCCGCAAAGTGGCGCAGAGGAGCCGCATTCGGCAAAGTAAAAGGGCCTAGAGTCAGCTGATGAAGCCCCACCCACCTTCAATATTCGACCATAACCTCGTTTTCCTGCGCATCCACAGGTGACCACCTCTCTGGACCATGTCTTGTGCCAGAATCTGTCTCTCATATCGGGCTGATATGTGGTGGTGAAATGTGAAAAAAAAGTGAAGATTTTTACGGTGTAGGAATTCACCTTCCTTGTAAAATTCCTTAACGCTTATTTTCTAATCAGGCCGAGTTCTAAACTTTGGGCGACGTACGAAATCACTACATGTGTAATAAGGAAGTAAGCTGATCTCTCGATTACGGTCAACACTTTTCTCATACGAAATTCTCAGAAGTTTGTTATTAGCATATCTGTGAAAAACCGACCCAATATCGCCTGCCAGTCTAACATTTAATAGGAATTCGATTGTTGTTCGTAAAAAATAGCAAACTTCTAATATATATTTTAAATAAGTTCAGCAGTTCCTAATAATGGATGTTGCTGTAATATATTGCTACATTGTTTAGCGGCGGAGTCTTTGTAGGTCACTTAAAAAATTTGCACTCATTCCTCAAGGCGACTCTCTTAACGTTAGTCAAGATGGTAGTCTCCAAGCTCATCACGGTTTGCAAAAGCCAAGTCAAGGTCTACTCCTGATTCGCCTTCCCTTGGCCTCCACCATCAATTCCAACCAAACTACAACACTAATTAAATCCTGTCTGCCCTTCGTTGTTTTTTTTACCAGTTCTCTCCCTCTCTCCCTATAACTATTGACGACACCGCGTATTGCTTCCAGCCCAATGAAGTTGCACAATACCGCCATAAAAAGAAGCTCTAATGCCTACTAACCCAGACCTTTTTGCTGTTTCGAGTATGAATGACTGGGTGAATCATGTATAAATATATGTGTTGCTAATGAAGCAGACTGGTTTCAATTGAACGGCGACAGAGGAAGGAGGAAGTGTTTGGAAGGCAAAGACCTGGATGACTAACTGCACGTAGTGTAGGTAATAAGCACTCTTGTATGGGAGTGGCCTGGAGCCAAGTCCACATTCCTGCCACTTCCTAAACTTCCTTTTTCTTCCCCTCCTCGACTTATTCTGGACCCCAACCATGGTAGAAGGTGGAAGAAAGGAGGGGGGGAAAAAATCCTATCTTGGTGGCCGTAGAGAAATCAAGGTGTGGCGGTCAAGGGCAGCATTTTCCAGAGAGAGGAAGTTTTCCCACGGAGAAAATATATTTAATTTCCGTACCGGTAACAGTACACAGGAAGCAATTACGGTCATGATATCCAACTACTATTCACTTTTTACATAATAGTGCGGTGCACCTGCATTGTTGTGTAACGTTTATCCGTCAGATTATATTTGGTGTTAAACTGTCCCGCCATTAAAATGAAACCGGTATACCAACTTCGCCTAATTTGTTAGAGCACAACACAAAATGTCTGTGACACGCCCGATATTCATCGTTGCGATGATATCATGTGCCATGTTTGTTCAATCACGAGGCAGGAATTTCATACCGTAGAGCAGCTAACGTTACCAACTGCGTATTGTGTAACTTTCGTGCTACGGTACACTAGCAAAAAAAAATTATTTCTAAGGCAGTACGGGAATTTTTCAACGTAAGCTCATTACTGGTTCGGCATATGACGGGGGCCGGTGCTGATCATACCCCATGAGAGGGGGGTGGTCATGCATTATTAGATAATAAGCTCTAATGTTCTATAGGTACCCCCCCCCCCCTAATGACAGGGACGCTCCAATTCTTCAAGATAAAGAAGTCATCAAGCGCGATAAATAGCTCGGCTCGGATAACGATGTCGGATCCATCCTCTTGCTCTCACTTGGACTTGGGTTAGAGGTCAAAGCTTAGCTCATCTGCAAATAACACGTGTGGCTGGTGTTTGATGACTACGCTCATATGACAAAAAAAAACACACATAACTTGTGGTCATCATATCATCTACCTACCTCAGCGTCAGCACTCTTGAAATATTCAAATCGACAGCACAAGCCACCATGTGACAATTTTAAAAAGTAAGGGACTCCCCCCCTCAGCAGTCTCCTTTTAGTCTACATCAATCCTCCTCCCTCATTAAAGAAACGGGTCTCAAATGCACAAAAAAGGAACAGGTCTGGCTGGGTTCTAATTTGGTCCCCACCACCATGCCTTCCCCAAGGAAAAGGAGGCGGCAACCCTGCAAATAAGCTGCGTCCCGGCTCCATTTTGATTCCCACGCCCATACTAGGCCTACCCTAGTCCAAAGGAAGAAGGGGGTCCATTTAATTACTGATGCGGCAACCTCGTCCGCCATGTCCGCAACAGAGTGTACCTACTATACTCATGCGCTCTAACTTTGACTGCTGCTGCATCCCACCTATATATGGATCCCAACGAATCGATAGAAACTAGTGCTTCCAACTGACTCGGGCTGTCGGCCAGGCACACGCCCAATCAAAATCTTCTCTCCTGACCTACTCTGACGGAGAGCAAGGTGCGAATGGATGCTTTTCAAAAAAAAAATGAAACAAAATGAAAAAAAAAAACGCTCAAAGGATTTGATGGAATCGGGGGCTGCGGTGGAAAGGAAGTCCGATTTTGAAATATAGCAAAAAGTCTGATTTCGTTGATGTCGGTGGAACTCCTTTTTTTTAAAAAAAAAAAAAAAAATCAGGTCGGAACGTATATTCGTAGCAGAAGTTTCTTATTCAAATAGCATGTAGGACTAGTGGCCCACTGAGGCACGACTGCTCATGTGTCATGGGACGAAAAGAACACATTGGGCAGAAGTACTGCAGATTACGAAATGCATAATAGAGGAGGCTCATTGCTAAATAAACATTTTCTGCGCTATTTAACATGCACGAGGTTGTGCTGGAGACCATAAAATCAACATTTTACGCACATTCTCCTACATTTTTTACTGAGCAAAAAAAAACTATGAATAAATCCATTTAAATGGCTGTACGCTACCTTGTCACGTAATGACATCACCTGTGCAGTAGGGGAGGCCGTGTTCCCCTTTCTATACAAAAAAGAAAATCCATTCTGAGAAACGTATGCAGGTGAAGTCATCCTTGTTTTTTTTAATGCGCAATGATTGCAGTTTGAATCACAACTGTCGAGGCGAAACAGAGGCGGAGGGAGGTCATCAAGAGAGGTCAGAGGCCAAGAGGAGTGAGTCAGGTCTAGCCAAATGGCCATGGCTATCATGACGTCATAGCACTTGTACTCCGGGGTGTCAGTCAGATTGCGCAAGTAGTCAGTGCGCGGCAATCGTGAGTTATAAATTATTACGTGGCAGAAGACGCAACATGCCCGGGTTAACAAAGCGAGCTGCATGATACAGTAAACAGGCCATTCTGTTTTGCTTTTAAGAATGGCTTACCCTCGCATTAGGGATTTAATTACACAAAAGCTTGGTACGCAGTTCTTGGCGTTGGGTAATGTAAACATGACATCAAATCTGGCGGCCATTTTTTTTTAAATTCGCAACTACCGGGTGCCCAGCCTCATCTCTCCTGCGAACAAGAGTTATGACTCATTTAGACCAGACAATAGAACCCTTTTGTACGCTTATTTTCCTCAAGTGGCATTAGTTCCCCTATTGTGAACCGCGTAATCGAGTTACATTTCCGACCACGATATGAAAATAGTACCCAAAAAAGCTCATCTGATCTCAATCTGTCATACCCCCCTATCCGGAAGAGGAAGCACCTCGTGACGCAACAATGATGATAGGGGGGTGAAAGTCCCATCCAACCGAAAAATAAAGCAAAAATGTAATAAGGTGGAATTTGCCAGTCCGTTGAATTCAAATACAACCATATAAAAAAAAGGGGGATGGCAACAATTCCGTGAAGAAGTCTTGAAGAACTTTCACCTTGCTGTCTGCATGGTTCGTCTGGTCCTAAAAGATGCTGCCTGCCATTGTTGTTTCCGCAGCAACGCCCAAAGAGTCGTGCAGAATCGTACGGCGGATCTTTCCGCGCTCTATTACCTCACCTGACTGGCTAAGAAACCAGGCACATCGATCCGTGGCACCACTTCTTCACCTTTAAAGTATCGGACCAAAATTTCGTTTCCAAGAGGGGAAATGATGTTCATTTCCAGTTTCATTCCCGACAAGAGGGTTGCTTAAGACGTGGCCTTTTGTGTTTAACACCCCCCCCCCCCCCAGAGGACTGATATGGGGTCAATTATTACTTGAAAGTACCACAAATCGCTCACAGTACTGCGCCACATGCGGTTCCGAAGCACATATGTTTAACTCCTACCACATGGTATGAACTCTCTGAATCAGCCAGGAAACGGACTGTATTAATAACGTATGGAGCAAAGCAGTGTGTGAATCACAGAAAGCGGCGTTTAGGGTTGATAAATTTTAAAAAAAAAATCACACAAGGCCACATTGCCTTTCTCGAAACATAGGACCATGTGACAAATCCTGTTCCCAGGCTTTGTGGTGTCGCCTTCATCAAGTCGCAAAACCACGACACAATTTTTATTCCGCCGCGGTCGGCCACACTTTTCCCGCCGACCATTATTCCTGGTCGCACACTCGTTTTCTATTTTTCTGACCACTCGGTGCAACAGGCCTCGACAAAGTACTTTTGCTTCTAACCCTATCCCTACACCTCCCACCCCCATCAACCCCTCATTATTCAGGCTATCGTGCGGACTCGCCTCAAACCCTGCTGTCGCACAATAATGCCAGCCTCGCCATGTGTGCGCAACACACTCACAGCCTCCTGTCATGTCCATTACTCTACTCTGCATAATCAACCAACCATGGCTCAGATTCACTCTCGGTATTCAATTAACTACATTCATAATACGGCGATTTTGGGGGGACGCCCGAAAAATAGCACTCGTTATGAAAATTTACAAAACACTGCACCCAACAGTCTGATTGTTCAATATCCAGAATTTACATATTATTGTCGATTTGAAATATTCCATAATTGGTATTTAGCTTTAAATATTCCGTAATTGGTATGTAGCTTGAAATATTCCACATTGTCAGTATGTCGATTTGAAATATTACACTGTCGATTTGAAATAATTCAATATATCGATATGTAGATTTGAAATATTCCATCTATCGATATCTGGTTTTTTTTAAAAAAATATATTGATAAGTACCTACTGATAGCGTGCTGGATATTGGCAGTCAGTGATGACGCACATATCCTGAGCAGACATATGCGAAATCAATTCTCTCGGCGGATAGGAAAGCTCGGTTGAAAAATGGAGCAGATAGTAAATGGGAGGAGATGTGGAAGAGGCTGTGGTGTGGAGGGGTGCAAAAAAAAAAATGGCATATGATGTCGGTAGGTGTGCCTAGAGTGCCAAGACCCAGACCCACTTTCACGGCGCTTTTCTCGTTTGTCACAACTTAGATCGTGTGCAGTAAAAGGTTTCCCATTGTATTTCTCACGCGCTCGAGGAATCAGAGGGGAAAATGATGATTAATATTGAAGTCAAAAGATTAAAATCGTAGTATTGTCAGGTGTCAGTGTGCCGCTTTTGATTAAATACATCGCGCGTGGTAATGCCCACCAGCTGATGGGCTTCAAAATTATTATCATTACAGTACGGTGCCAAGGTGTACGTGTTCTCCTTTTTTTTTCCTTCTCGAGTCACGAAATTCAGTATATTAATGACGAATCAATGACGTCACGGACGGTATCACGACTTCATCACCTAGGTTCATTGAAAGGTCCTCCTTTTAAAGACTTTCCTCCCCCGTTTGGGGCGTTGGTCTGTCTGCCTTGCATCTAAAAACCGGTTTCTTTCTTCTTCGTCTTCGCCTTTGAGGGGCAACGGCTTGGGAACCAGAGGGGAGAAAAAGGTGAAGAATAAGAAGGAGACGAGAGAAAAAAATATATTATATATGAAGAAGCATAAAGGAATGGAAGTAGCTTAGGCAAGAGCTTAGGATGGTTTGGAAATCTCAAGAGGGTCCCAAATAAATCTGGGGGACTATCAAGAGCTCGGCGAAGAGCATATCACGTCATCCCCCACAAGACTAAAATTACGGCGGATATTTGCTTTCCGTCTTACTCAGAATCTCATTACGTCACGGACGTTTCCTTAGCATTATGCATAAATGTGCCTTCTATAGTCATATTTTTATGTATCACAAGAACAATGGTATATACCACTCGACGTGATAGATATGACTTGTTCTATAGCCGGACGTGGTCAATATGTATTTTTCGAGTCATAAAATGTATCAAACTAATACTTTCCTATTTTTAACCGCAGTTCTTATAGGTAAGTAAAACTTACACGATACGGCCTTGAACCGATTACGATAACCTGTCTTGACACCTCTAAAAATAGCCAAAATAATATTCCCGCGCCTGACCAAATTCAAAAAAAATATATTTGAACCCAACAAATCCCCGCAATGCTTACCCAGCCACAAATCACCAGAACCAAGCAGGACCACAACAACAAACGATGCAAGTGTCACTCGGTATATTCCGGCAGCAACCACCCGACCTGCTCCACGTCCCGAATTGCACTGGCAGCAGCCTTTGGGTTGCTCTGTTCCTCGCTTGGTTACACCCCCACCCTAGGCCCGTTCCCCCACAACCCACCCACCCATCCTGCCCGCACGATATTCCCACGCTGACATCATCACCTCCATGTGACGTCATATAGCCCATGCGTGTCAACAGGACCAATCATTGTTGTTGGGAGCAAACCAGAAGATAACCTAGCTGAACTGAAAAGAAGAGTTATTAGGTTTTTGGGTCTGGGCTAGAGAGAGAGATGAGGAAGAAAAAAAAATTCTTGACCTGTTAGTCAAGTGTAAGCTTCTTCATTAGCAGCATTCTTGGGTAGTTTTTTTTCCAGGTGTATATGTGCAGATATGCTTACTATTGAGGTCGTCCGTAGGTAAGAGTGAACGAGTGAAGGATTCTAACATATCTTTAATCTCAGTTTTTTTTTTGTGCTGTCTTCTTTCTCTTATGATTTTGTCCTCTCTCTGCCCTCCATCTTGACCAGCAGCACCTTGAACTTTCTTCATGGCTATTTCCTCGTCCTCTCGTTTGCTGTTATCGCGGACTCGACCAGACTTTCCCATTTCCTCTTGACTCAGGTTTCGTTCAAAGTCTACAAGGTTAAAAAAAAAACGTGCATTCTGGACTGGAAAGCGAAAAGGTTGTCACCAAATTAGGTGTGAAATTGAACCCTTCCTTGGAGTACAAAGGAAATAAGGATGGCTGGCTTGTTTCCTCCGCAAAGTCAGCCAAGTTTGACAACTATGACTGCTGACATGATGTACCTAGCATGGCAACGGCAATGAAATAGCTATCATACCCTGAGGGCTCAAATAGCTGCTGTCTGATTGCATGGTGGGGGGCGATAACAGGGGTTAGGGCCAGGGGGTGAAACCGTGAGGCCGAATCAGAAAAAATTTTCTCATCGCCATCACACGGTCCTCTTACTCCTTTTGCCTAACCTTATTTTGAATATATATCTTCGGGGCGTTTTGCTTCAACTAACACGACAACCTTGTCCTCGGGGTATACGCGCAGACTTTCGAAGTGCCTGGAGGGACTTAACGATATAGTGAGTATTCCCACACTTGTGAGTTGTGACACTACTCCCATCGAAACTAGAATACATATGCACAATTACGCACGGGATAGAGCCTGCGGGTATTAGCCTGGGTGCAAAAGGTGAAAAACGGTCATATTTACCATGAAGTTGTGATTAAGACCAAAACTTTCTTCGCCGGTTTAGGTTGGAGAAAATGTGCTTTCTATGGTGCACCGCAATTGACGATGCTATTACTTTGATAAGGTCCGGTGTCCTGTTTCGTGATGGTTCAGGTAATATGGCGTGTAAAAAAAATCTCATTCAAACAATAATTGGATTTGTTGATTGTACTTGTACTATTGCCACAGTGGGACGTTCTGAAAAATGGAGTTGATTTTCACCAGCATGAGAAATCGTCCCCTGTAACAAGCAACGAAAAATCCACGTGAGGAATTTATTTTGGCAAACCACAGGACGATTATGCAGCAATATGAAAGTGGTCATTACATTTTGAAAACCTGAATTGCAGAACCGATTCAAATTACATGGGAAATTATTTCGAGATATGAGAGTTTGAAGTTTGAAAATTATATTAGGCCTACCCCTTGGATAATCCCATTATTGCAACCATTTCTCTAAGACTCTATGGGCACCTCTCTCTATTCTGAAGCACCTGAGGAAAGTATCAGAAACGTATGTTCCTGGTGACATTCCAATACGAAATACCCAAATTGATTTTGGCAGTTTCTAATACCGGTACATTACGGAGATTATTTTATTATAATTTTAGTTTCGTCATACACTTTGATAATAATGGGTCGCCCTTCGGGTTATTCCACCCCCGATCTCCCAAAGAAGAAGAACAAAAAGCGTATTTTCTGCATGGTCCACCGCGAAAACAAAAGAAAAATAACACAAAATCGAGCTCGGAATACTCAAACGGCCGCCCCCATTTTTTCACATGTAGGTCGCTGTTTGGGTATTTAGCACAGAGTTTCTTGTCAGTTCTGCATTTCGGCTAGGGGCAGGCATCTGAACCACTTTAATCACTTTCATTTTCGTCCAAAAGTTTCAGCAACAATTTGCATGGAAATCGCTTTGCTTTATGGGGGGGAAGGGAGCCTGTTTTTGTATATGAAAATCTGTAAAACAAACTTGGCAGCGATACCTCGGGTCTATTCTAGGGTGTAACAACCTATAGTTTTTCTAGCAATTCCTTGTAATGGGCCGAAAATGTAGAGGTTCTATTGGCCATCTTTTACGTCAAGTGACGAGCAGCTCATGCAGTACCGGTATATCATTTTCACTATGTGCCAATAACCCCCGTGCAACATAGTCATATGCAGTAGATGAACAACGCAGTTCACGGTTGATGCCGAGCCATTTTGAACCCTCACATATTTAGTTTTGGACCAATGAATCACCTACCGCCTGGCTGACCATTTCTTTTGTGCTGGCCTTACATTTATGACCACAAATGCGAGTATTAATGACACTGTTATTTCGCCTCCTTATCGGGGGCATTAGCAATTAGCATGAAAACTTGATAGTGATTATGTGAGTTATTGCCTCCCCCCTTCCCCTTCCTTCAACAAAAAAATATGTAGATACACAATCCTTCATGACTCATGCGATCTCCTAAAAACAAGCAAGTTTGAAAGCTGATCTGATGACTGGCTATTGCGACAGAGCGTAATGAGATCTGTGTATGTAGGCTACAGTAATCATTGCTCATGTCGCAATCCATGCGTACTCAATGATGACTCATGAGTCATTTTACGTCTTGCTTCCAGCAAGATGTGAATGCAAAATGGGTTGGCTTATGTAAGCGAAACGTACTAGTATGTAGTGCGAGTCTTGGTTAGATACGTATCTGAGTCTCGTCCCAACTTCAAGGCCTAGAAATCCTGGTTAGATACATAAAACATGTTGGTACTAAACACACTCAAGGACGTGAAAAAAGCGACTAAAGTATAGTTAAGGCAGTTACAAAACAGCAAAAAGTTCTTCTAAAGACTAGTGGGCCTTGAATTAAGACCGCGAAGCCCCTGATGTCACATATGTTTTCAAATATGACAATATCCGGCTCATACATATGGGTCTCACATATGACACCTGCACGCCATTGCCATTGGATGATGTGTAAATTGTGTATGTGGGAGATACTTCATACATGAGCTAATTGCTCGGTATTGCTCGGAACTGGTAAAATAAGAATAAAAATAACACCCTGGAAGTTAAGCGTGTCAATTCAGCATCAAGAAGGCTTTATCCTAAAAGTTAGCCAGGTCATACGACGGACTGTTTTGCGGGTTGCTCCGAATAGCTAGGATGCACAGATGTCATTTTCAAACACTGAATGTGGTCGTAAGCTAATCAGATAATATTAGCTGGGTTATGTTATTTTTGGGAGGGAAATTTTCAAGAGAGGCACTACATGTAGTTTTCGACAATAGCCGCCAGACCTTTCTATTGACACAGAATGTTTTACCTACTACAAGAATCCCTAGGGTTAGAAATCATTGCCTCATTCATATGTTCGGGAATTGATGGGCGTGCAAGAAAGTAACATGTAAAATGCACTTTGTAGCTATTGGCCATAATACAGGGAGCGGAAATTTGACCTACCGTCGCTTTGGGGGATGATAGAGGGCTTCCAGGCGATCATATTAAATATAGGAATCGTGAGTCTCCGCTGCATAGTTACGGAGATAATGTGCTTCAAACACAAGGTATAAAATATCCTGGCAGGTATGCGTCCCTCCACACGACATTAACTTTTTCATGTAAATTTTAGGTATTACCATGTAATTTAATTTTAATTCGCGAGCATGTCAGGTGTAGCAAGGAATTGCCTAGGCGAGGGAAGTATCGTAAGCAGTATCCGAAACATATGATCTGGTTTAATGCACTTTTTATGTAATGCCAATTATCTCGGTAACTATGCGGCGGAGATCCATGTTTCATATAGCCTATACTCAACATGATCGCCTAGAAGCCCTCTATCATTTCCCAAATCTACGGTAAGTCATATTTCCACACCCTGTATACCTAAATGCCTGCAGAGAGCAGAGAGAGAGGGAGGGAGAGAGAGAGAGAGAGAGAGAGAGAGAGAGAGAGAGAGAGAGAGAGACAGACAGACAGACAGACAGACAGACAGACAGACAGACAGACAGACAGACAGAGTTGAAGGTTTTCGCCCTCAAAAGACACGTAGGGGAAGGTGGGGGAATTGAGGCGTTTAAGCGAAAAAATTAATCGCCAATTTATTATTGCTTATATACGCATATTCTCAGAAATACAGGTTACCATTTCTCACATGTTATTTCTCAAAATTTTGATAATTATAGGTTCAGGATATTTCTTAAAAGGAGATCCATTACCCGAACCGCGGAGCAATTGGCTAACTTCTTCTCCATACAAAAATCATATGGAATATCAACCAAATAATTGGAACCATGTACTGTGCAGGAAGTCCTCGAGCTACGAATGGGATTACGTTCCTGAAAATGTCCATAAGTCGGATTTGTACGTAACTCGAATCCCTGAGGAACAGTGCATAATGCGTAAAGATGCTGCTTCAAAGAACCGCTTACGTCATGTGTATGTTTGTTTACAGGCGCGGTAGAAGTAGTTTCCCAATTATTTATTAATGACAGTATTACGGTATTTATGATGAACTTGGTGTCGGTTAACTTACGCAGAAGTGATTTAAAGTGGAGGAAGCTTTGGGAGCCCGTTAGTATAAGTATACGGATCGCCTTAAGTCGGGTCGTTCGTAAACCGGGGACTCCCTGTAATGGCATCTGAAAACAGATGTGACAGATATCTCAATTACTACGATTGATTGTATGAATGAGTCTGCAATGTATAAGATAAGTTACAACAGTCCGAAAGTGCTCGAAACTTTTCTATCTAGGCTCTCTACTTGAGTGTCATTTATTCTTTACACAGCCAATATTCTGCTTATTGCATTGTTTCCAGCGACTATAAGATCTCTGCCATTGACTCAGTTTACATAATTTTAACAAGAGAAACTGCCTCTGCCAATAAAGATATTTGCAGCCTATTTATTGTCATTTGAAATACTCGGAAATTCCTCTCAACCATATAGGCTACGTACAGTACATGGCAAGTGTTTTAGAAAATGTTTAATTCCGCCTCAGGCATTGCATAATGAAAATGCCCAAGTGCATCAGACAGCACATAATATAAAGTCCCTTTCTATTAAAATTACTCAGATGTCAATTCCAACCGTGGAGTGAACTGTCGGTCGATGTCACAGTCAGTGAAACACGCAGATTGTGAATTGCAGACACGTGCGCCATCTCATGCTCAAAATTTAAAACTTTGCGTCGGTTGGCTGTATATAGTACATAAAATAAATATGCCTTTTTTACTTCATGATTACCGAAATACGCAAATTAACAAATTATTGTACTTAACACACTAATAACTAAAGTGTTAAGCCTAAAATTTTAACCTAAATCAAACATGTTTTATTTGTGTTTTATGATGAGTTGAAGTAAATAAAATGATGTAAAAATATAAGTTACATCATAATATATTGTGAGAATTGTTACTGGTACAGGTCCTTCTATTGTTCCTCTGGAGTCTGGACATACTTGCTCGTACCATCATGGACACAGCCTCCTTTGCGCTTGCGATTATAACGTCCGTAACGCTGTAACTTGGTGCAACTCTTCGACTTGGGACATCCTCATATATGCTGCTGACTTCAGAGGAATCTCTCTATTCACACAGACCAATCAACTCTTCCAGTCGGGTGTCAACAATCCTTCAGGAAAAGCCAGCTAACAAATGCTATGTTGCATTTATATTCCATTTTATAGGACCAATGCGGCAATGCTCTGTGCTATGCAATATAGGGGGATTCTTGCCGTATGATTGGTATTATATGTCTCTGAAAGTCATGAAAATATTGCGGATCTAAATAATAGTCTTTCTGTCGGGTCTGCTATAGGTTGCGACAGAGAAAAATAATGTGCTTTCTGGTGATGGATATTCTGTTACGTTACATACATACAGGGGTTGGACACAATAACAAGGGGCCATGTAAAAAGCGGGTGAATTTTCTCCTCCATTGTACTCGAAAACTGGAAAAGTTATAGAGATTGCTTTTACTGATTTTTGAAGCTCTGTCGATGTACATTTGCAGACATGAAGATGAGACAAAAATTACAAGAGGAGGGGGAGAAACAAAAGACGAACGACCCCCCCCCCCCNNCCCCCCCGACCCCACTTTTGACCAGTGTGTCCCACCCTTTTCATTTGAAAATGAAAATAGTTACAGATATGAACTTTACTGGATTTTGAAGCTCTATCGATGTCACTTTGTGCGGTATAGAGATGTACCAAAATTACCAACAGGGGGTGGGGAAACAAATAGAAACCTCACCCCCACCCCCTTCCTTTGGCGCTACAGCAGTAAAATCTTTAGGGGATTTATATGATTTCATTCCTCATTGAGTTTTATTCTCCTTAGTTACAGGGTGGCCACAGTTCTGGTACAGATATGATTGATACAGATGACTGCAACAGTTTTAGAACTCCGAATATAACATGCAAATCCAAAATGTCTGGATAAGTGTTGATTTTTTTGACAAAACGTCCATATACCTAGGTTCATAAAATGACACATGATAGTTAGATTTTTCCTCGTAGATTGTTAAATTGGCAGACTGTCAGCGAGATCTATGTTTATCTAGGTGAAAGTGGTTGAATTAGTACTGTATATAGCATGAAAATGAAATTACACAATAATCATTAGACACTGCCCTGGGATACGAAAAAGGCCTCATCGAAGCTAATGCATTGGTTGCTGAGAACACTGTCTTTTTTCAATCCAGCTATGCCATTTTCTTGTAGGTGGACTTCATCTTAAAATAACTGACATAACAAAAATATAATGGCAAACACACACATAAAAAACTTAAAAAACATATATTTTACTGCCACCTTAATTCATACCAAGATCAAGAGAGTGTTCATACGCACCCTTGGCAACATTTCACCAAATGGCCTATGATGATGATTATGCTATCATTATCTTTACTTTAAATTCCTTCAGTTTGATCAGTCACATGAAATTCATATTGCTTGTAAAATAATTATATTATGATTGTGACAGCAACCCAATCCCTTCTTCCATCACCTCTGTCTCATCCTTGCAGTACAAAAAAACACAAGACACACCCAAACCCACATAAACCTCAATTGCCTGCCAAGTATCAGATTTTGGAAACTTTTTGCCCAATTTCATTACTTTATGGCCGGCAATTGATATCATATTCAGACACTATTGAAAGAAGAAAAATAAACAAGGCTAACAGATACAGTGGTTAAAAAATTTCAATTGTGGCATTTTTGTGTGATTACAGTACGCTACTTGTAACATTCACACTGGATCATCGTCTTGTTGGCACGTAGTAAATCGCTGCACACAGCCACTCTTTCGTGGAACAAATGGACTAAACAAGCCTCTTACAAAGGAAAATACATAAAAATTTCACTATACAGTATGTATGCCCTGACGTGATGTACAGATCAAAGAAAAAAAGTGACAAGTGTAAATATACAGTAAACTACTGCTATAAATAGGCAGTAAACTACTGTATAACACTATTAACCCCTTCGCTACCAGCTGGACCGAAAACACTTAGATTTTAGCTTACTCCTGCTCTGAAGATAAGCGCAAGATATTTTACAAATAATAACAGCTATATTTACCCATTCATGGTGCGATACTTGCGAACAATTTTACTCCTCCAGAAGTCCCTAAATTAATTTTCAAAAATACAGCCTTAAAAACTCAAAATTTTAGCACTACCGGCCAACTGTTAGGCTGATTTAATTATGAAATACGCTAAAATATACGGAACAACAACCTTGAGAATCGTGCCAGACTAATTTGCTGAAATCGTCGTACTTGGAGAGAAATAAATTAATACTTATTTGCGGATTTTTGACACTGTCTTCGGAAAACTCGTTAAGTGTCAAAAATCTGCAAATAAGTATTAATTTATTTGTCGCAAAGAACGACGATTATTTTCAGCAAATTCGTCTGGTACGCTTCTCACGGTTGCTGTTCCGTATATTTTAGCGTATTTCATAATTAAATCAGCCTAACAGTTGGCCGGTAGTGCTCGAATTTCGAGTTTTTAAGGCGGTATTTTTGAAAATTAATTTAGGGGCTTCTGGAGGAGTAAAATTGTTCGCAAGTATCGCAACACATTAATAGTGGTTTCCATGAATTGGTAAATATAGCTGTTATTATTTGTAAAATATCTTGTGCTTATCTTCAGAGTATAGGTGTAAGCTAAAATCTAGGCGTTTTTGGCCTCCCTGGTAGCGAAGGGGTTAAAGGCACAGTACCCTCGCTTGTTCTCTCTCTCTTCATCAAATTCATCCAAAAATCATTAAATCAATCAAAAATTGGTTCTGTCGTCATTCCTGCTCCCCACTGGCACCTTGGCTATGATGGCTGGCGGGATTGCTGGCAGGTTTCTCTCCTTCTTCGTCCGAAAAGTTGAGACGTAGGTGGAGGTCTTCATCAGTGTCATCTGGCTCCTCCTCACGTGGTTGGGTCTCCACTGGAACAAGCACCACTGTCTCTGGATCCAGTGTCATCTGGGTTACGTCATCATTCCTGTTCCTCGCTGGGTCCTGGATACGCTGATGATCAACTGCTGACGCCTCCTCATGTTCCTGGGTCGCCACAGGAACAAACAACCCTGTCTCTGGATCCAGTGTCATCTGGGTTCCATCATCATTCCTGCTCTCTGCTGGCTCCTGGTTATGCTGCTGGTCGGCGGAATTGTTCTCAGGTTCCTCCACTTCTTCAGGCAGGACCAGACTGTACAAGGTGAGTTCAGATTCGTCTTTACTTGGTGAGACCACTACTGCTTTCAGGACATTCCCAGTTGAGAGGCCCACAATCTGGTTAGTGGTGGTGACCATGGTATTGTCTCTTGACGTCACAGTTTGGTGGTGGTGATGAGCTACGTTTCCTGAATCTTTCAGCATCGCAAGGGCAGCCACTATTTCATTGTCAGTGGGATCAACAGCATATTGGACTTGCTGCACTGGCTGCTGCTGTGACTGGAATGGAAATTACAACTTTGTAGTACAGCTACAGCATGAGGCATGTTGTTTACTAAAATTGACATTAACAGGAGTTAACGTGTGCATACTACTGCTTCGCAAGGCTTTACTCCATTTGAAGGGATTGGAAAACTGAGGACCTTGAATGGGCTGTGCCCAATGTGAAAAGGAAAGTTCTTTACATCAGGGGAGCAGAAAATCAGCAGAAAAGTACCAGGTTCCATGCAGCACCATTTCGGACAAGATCTGAAACAAACGAATGCTGAGATGAAACAACGTTGGATGTGTATTTTTGACACTTTTGAGATAGCTATGGAACAACGTTGGAAATATGTTCTTTGAGAAATAAATAATTGGAAACAACAAAAACCACAGAAATGACACTAGTGACTTAACCCCTATCTCATGTCAGAATATGCAATTGGCTAAACAAAAGGAGCTCATTAATATGAAAAAGATGCTTCCTGTAAAGTAGCCAAAATCCATATCCAACGTTGTTCCATGTCAGCATTCAAACATACAAAGAAACATGGAGGGCAACCAGCAGTAACTTTTAAGAAGAAAAACAAATTCAGTGAAGGGCGGGGAGGTGTGGTGGCCGAGCTGGTAACGTCACGGCTTGCTGAGTCAAAGGCCCCAGGTTCGATCCCCGCCTGGGGAACTTTCCTTGCACCTGCGTCGGGAGGGTCTCTGCCCTGCACCAAGGAGGTGTCTGGCAACCTAGCCTCCTGGGGGACTGCACATGACCCGTTTAAAGACATTGCACCTGCACCCGTGTCCCCTCCCCGATAAATCCCTATCCCTACCCAACTTCCTTGATTCCTTGCACCGGAGTGAAGTTAAGAGAAAAACTGGAAAATAAAGGTTCATGCGATATACCCCGTAAGGGGTGAAAGCCAAGGTGAAAGCATTACCCACAATTTAAAAATAATAATAATAATTCAGTGAAGGGCTACGCCTCTGTGCAGAGTGGGCATCAAGAAACAGTTCCAGGCCAAATTCATGCACAATAATTTTTGTTTGTGTTGCAGGTGTCCAGATGTTGATGATGATATAATAATTATAATAATGGATACCCCGTGATAGGCCTCCTTGAGCTTTTTAGGAGATCATCTTTTAATGGACCGACTTTAATCATTGCCTTTGATGTGATGGATTTTGATTGTGGGAGTGTTTGTGAGAACAAAGTCACGATAGTGTCGTTGTGTAAAGAATGCTGTTTTGTATCAGATATATGAGACATTGTAACATGTTTCATGTTACTAAAATATAATTTAAAAATAAAAACCAATTTCCTAGCAAATTAAGATAAAATATATTTTCTACAAGTTGAATACTGGAATTTATTTTCTCCCAAAAAAGCGATGAAAGAAGTGGAACAATATTACCGGTATATGAGTATTTCTTTAATTTAACCTGTGTCTAAGCATGTTAAATTACATAATGTCGTCAGGTAATTCTGCATGGTTTTAGCTCCCCGTGTAAACATTATAGATTTTAATTTTCCCTTAATTGATGGAAATCCATTATTTTGCTTGTGTGCACCATACAGAAATATCATAAATGAAGAATGTTAAAGACACAATAATTGTTTAAATGATTTTTAGGGAATTTTTGGACAGTCCGACACGCAGTGACATCTGGCTCTTTGCCCTACTGCTGTGCTTGCTAATACACCCTGAGGCTAGGCCCCCTCTTTGCCAACCCTCCTATTCAAAGTTTAGACCTGTTTTTAGGATTATTTCTCCCATTCCTTTTTCTACCCTTTCCCGCTTCAAGGCAAGATTCTTTGCTTTTAGATACTAGAGCGGGCTCATTCGTTGTGAGGCCAAATATATTGTTGTACCATTATTATACTTCTTGCATATTGCTCCTGATGTGAAAATGGTGTGCAATACTGCCAATACATTATTTGCAAGCAAATGCAGATGTTTGTGACGGACCAGTGCACTGGTGGCATGAACATAAAGTGATTCAAGTTACCACCGATTGGGAATCCTTCATCGTAGGTCAATACTGCTGACCTTCGTTTCTGGAAGGTCTCTTCAAGAACCTGAGCGAAACAGGATATTTTTTGTGACCTACATACCCACCCCCTGAGCAGAAGTCGGAAGATCTTCGCTGTGAAGGGTCGAGAAGCGGGGAGGGGGAGGGGGGAGGTCTAGAGTGTCACTTTTCTGGACAGAGAACCACTTATAGAAGGCCGAAAATTGGTTGCCTCCCTAGAAACTCGGCCTTCTTTTTATGTGCGGATGAGTTGTTTTTGAAAGCACGGCAGAATAGTTTACCTGAGATTTATTGGAATGCAAATAGAGCGATTATTAACTACATGTGGAAAAATACATTGCTAGCAGACTATAACAACCGCAATGCTGTATATCAGTACCTGAAACGCTGAAAGTCTGCACTCTCTGCAGCCACTTGACTCATTCATTTGTGTGGTCAAAACAAACCGATCAGGTTTTGACCAGGTTCTGACCACGGAGCCTTTAGTCATCCAAGCACAGTATACTGTGCTTGGATGACTAAAGGCTCCGTGGTTCTGACTCCCCTCACTAATCCGTACCATTCCCCCCCAGTCCCCCTTCCCCAGGCCCGGGACCAGGCCTGTTCAAAGAAAGGGTCAGTAATAAAACACTTTTCCAGAGGCCGAACCGACACTTCACGCGGAACTGTTTGAGTGTTTGTGCCTGCATCGGGACGATCGGGACATACAACGTGAAAGAAAGGGGCACCTGAAGACACCCGAACTAATAGTGGAGTGACTCCGGACGGCACATATGATTTATTATTTTCACATCAAAAAAACAATCTTTATGTAAACAACTGTTATATTGTTCATTAAAGAACATTAATTCCCACTGTCTATATTAAATTACTCCAAATTTTCTATCAATAGGTCTTAATAGGACAGCCGAAAAACTGCCAAAACGCGTCCGAAGTAGCCCCATTTTACGGTATACCGGCCGCGGCCCCCTTGTAACGGGCTTCCACAGTTATTGCACTTAGCTGCCTTTCGATTCGTTTCCGATCTAAGCGTCGCCGTATCTGAATAGCCCAATAACCATATACTGCCCACAATATGTAGCTGGCAGCTAAAAGAGTCCCGTTTGAAAGGCGGCAGTCCCCCCCCTCTCCGCGTAGGTCCGTCGCTAATCACTAATGATGCATATACTGTGTTAGACTCAAACCCCGAAAACAGCGATTGAGAAAGAAAAACTAGCATTTCGTGGAATCCTCTTTTCAAAAAGGGCAGATCGCGAATAGCTCATTTTAAAATGGGCAGACACGCAGACCCCGAAATGCTCTTTTAAAAAAGGCCAGGACATTTTCTGGACTGCACAAAAATGTCAGGACCACGGCTGTAGAAGACTCAGGTTAGGTCACTCCCCACCCACCCCCTGCCGAAGGATTACGCACCGGGTGGCCACTTGAGATCGCTACTAGACATTTCCCAAGGCTATCATGTGGCGACCCTACCGGACTAAGGCTGAACTTTACAGGTACGAAGGGGAGGGCTACATTGGGGGGCCCAACATGGCCGCTGGCGGCCATGTTGGGCCAGCATGTAGCCCTCCCCTTTCGTACCTATACAGTTCAGCCTTAGTCCGGTAGGGTCGCCACATGATAGCCTTGGGAAATGTCTCGTAGCGATCTCAAGTGGCCACCCGGTGCGTAATCCCTCGGCAGGTGATAACGCCAGAACGTAGTATAAGTGTCCGTGGGCTGGTCAGGACGATGATTTAGTGTCGTGGCTAATATTATTCATAAAAAGCCCATATAAACTCGTTGTGGCAGTTTCTTGCTTCCCACTAGGCCTAGGCCATGTTAGATGCTAGAAATAAATCACCCTTTTTTCCGCAAATGGTTGATGATTCTGTTTATTAGCATTATTACTTATTATACTTTTCCAGGAACTGCTACCTTCAATACCGCAATTATTGGGCTGTTTATTCTTACAAGCACGGTTAGAGTGACACTTAGAATTACATTTAGTATTACATGAACGACATTTACATTTCTTATCAATGCAGTACCGGTACCTTTTGCAACTGCAACTTACGACACCCTACTTAGGCGTACTGAGATAGCCTACAGAAGTCTCTCTCTCTCTCTCTCTCTCTCTCTCTCTCTCTCTCTCTCTCTCTCTCTCTCTCTCTCTCTCTCTCTCTCTCTCTCTCTCTCTCTCTCTCTCTCTCTCTCTCTCTCTCTCTCTCTCTCTCTCTCTCTCTCTCTCTCTCTCTCTCTCTCTCTCTCTCTCTCTCTCTCTCTCTCTCTCTCTCTCTCTCTCTCTCTCTCTCTCTCTCTCTCTCTCTCTCTCTCTCTCTCTCTCTCTCTCTCTCTCTCTCTCTCTCTCTCTCTCTCTCTCTCTCTCTCTCTCTCTCTCTCTCTCTCTCTCTCTCTCTCTCTCTCTCTCTCTCTCTCTCTCTCTCTCTCTCTCTCTCTCTCTCTCTCTCTCTCTCTCTCTCTCTCTCTCTCTCTCTCTCTCTCTCTCTCTCTCTCTCTCTCTCTCTCTCTCTCTCTCTCTCTCTCTCTCTCTCTCTCTCTCTCTCTCTCTCTCTCTCTCTCTCTCTCTCTCTCTCTCTCTCTCTCTCTCTCTCTCTCTCTCCCTCTCAAATTGGGTGGTTTCATGGTGTGGCCTTTAACATTATTTTATTTCCTTGCTCAGCTATGAATTTTTTAAAATTTTTTTGGTGTACTGTACAACGTGATAAGCGCTGCCGTAATGGCATTACGTGATGGAAAGTATCAATTTCATGACATGTATGTTACCTTAAATATTCATTAACGATGTTTTTGGAATTGTGGCCAAGTTAACCCAGCAGGCCAACGTCACCCCATTAATGTTTGAAATACCATCAAATTTGATGGTATTTCAAACATTTGCCAACAACAATATAGAGTGATTATTTTATTTCCAGCATATAGGCCTACTTGGCATAATGGGAAACAAGAAACTGCCACAACGCGTTATGGTCCTTTTCTGAATCAGCCACGACACTAAATTAGAGTCCTGGCACTTTTATGTAGTCCAGAAAAGCGTTCTGGCCTTTTAAAAATGAACATTTCGCAATCTCCCCTTTTTGAAATGAATATTCCGCGAAATGCTCGTTTTCCCCCGTTCAATGAGCGTTTTCGGGGTTTGAGCCTAACACATGCACAATTGACGGTTGAGACGAATTTTTTCACATCAAATTTTGTTTTAGAGAATAAACAAATTGGGTTTAATAATTATTAATATTGCTGTGACAATTTCATACTGTGAGGGCAAGCGATAACCCTTGGCTCCCCAAGCAAAAAACAGTGGGGGTGACAGCCTCTCTCACTTTTTCGTTGTCGCGTAACTGCGTAAGTGCTGACCGGACATGCATATAGGTACGAAATACAGGTCTTATCTCTTAACCATGGTTTACCATCTCTTCGTACCAAAAAAGAAGCAATGGCCTGTCAAGACCTCAGCGACATCGAGGAAGTGAAAGAGGCTGTCGTCCCTACTGCTTTTTGCTTGGGGTTGGGGAGGCAAGGATTATCGTATTATGTCAGTTTCAGTTTGTGTAGTGAATAATTACGCTGAGTGACGTCATATATTGGTAAATGATTTTGTAAATTAATCATGTATGACTCACTGTCAGTGGAGAGTTTGGCTTTCTAACATCTTGCGCATGCAGATGTTATTGTTGGAGTCACTTATCTCTCTTAGAATTGGTTTGTACAATGGCACAATAAAGCATGGAATATAAGTATATACCACAAGGTATACCGTATACGCATAATATTTCCAACCACGGGTGCAATACTGTCATATTTCACTGTACGGTACAACGGTACCGTTCGTGAAGGGAACTCACTATGTTACGATTCAGTTGTCAAAAATTAGACAAAATCTAAACAAAAAGCTGGTAACTACCCAACTTAGACATTAACTTGACTGTGTACAAGTATTGCACCTTCTCGACTATTGGATATAAGATAACTAGAAGCGGATAGCTGCAGATGTAGCATAGCGGAGTAATATGAGTATTTATACCACTCCCCGGACCCAGATTGATATGATGCCATGGTGTCTGATAAACTATACTATGCTTACGTGACTACTCCACTTCCTGGTACTGAAAGTTTACCAAACATGTCTTTCATTTAGGTTCGGGTTGTTCATAATAATTATGTTCAACCTTATGAGACATTATGGCCAACAACAGATCGTATGCTGCGTCACTGCCTACCTCTTTTTTTCAAGGCACTGACTCATGATGATTAAACATTGCTATATTTCCTATATTATCATTTTGAAAGTAATTAAAACCACTGTCAAGAGTTTGACTAAACAAACCATTCACACGGGTCATTCCAGCTCAACTGAGTCAAAGTGTTGCTCGACCCTCTCCAATTTTGCTGAAAAAAATCATGGCTGTCCATACCTAATTGACCTAATGCGAAAATATCAAATTTCAGCCCTATTGCTCAACACTAGTGGGAGGGAGGCGCTCCCGATTTGGGCCGGGCCGTAAATCAGCGTTTTATCTCGGCCACTGCCTCAGTTTTACCACTGAATGACAGTGAACATAAATAATACAGTATGCGTTGTGAATAATTCTTCGAGGCCATTGTGCAGTGAATGGAAATCATTTTGGCCGACTATCGTAGAATGTCGAATTAATAAGGAAGTGTATAGGCTGCAGGTATTGGCTGCAAATTATTTAGTCCAACCTCTTTGCAACTGATTGAAATAAATTTTGAAAGTATATAAAATCGTTTTTCAATATCAAAGTTTATCAATGTTTATCAATGTGAACATAATATTACACCTTTTTAAAGCCGAGCCAACCATTTTCCACTCTGTGCTGGTCAACAGGTGATATGCTTTAAGCTACTGCACATAGTGCACAATGGCCTCGAATAATTTACATGTCATTCAGGAGGGAAACTGATGTATAGTGGCAGAGCAAGTGGCAGAGGTAGAATGGCCTGCAATGCTTTCTTGCCTTAAGACAACAATGTGAGCATTATTTTGGAACCATATACGGTATTATTTGAATTTCACCGGTCAGGGGAATCACCCGTGTGGCTTACTATGTATTTGACGCGCAGATCAATGCCTTTTTCAAATAATCGCCACGCCGTTGTTCTTTGAATGTGTGTAATAGGACATGTATCATTCCAAAGCACATGAGACGACGCGTCGCGACGTTTCCAATAATTACCGGTATATGTCGGTCATATTTTACTAAGGCCAGATAGCGAAAACCATTGACCGAAAACCCGAATTAAAAAATAAAATAAAATTGCTCACGAACTATTCATGACTCAAGCTTCAAACTACACATGAAGACCACAGGGGAAAAAGGGGGAATGTCACAAAAACAATGTTAGTGGGAAATCGAAAAAATGGCTTTAATTCTTCCCGTGTCAAAAAAATAATAGTCAAAGACACCAAAGGGAATGAAACACAACTGCATAATAGTATTGTAAACACAGCTGACGAAGTTAAATGTGCAAAATCATGAGCACCTCCCTATGTCAGCCAAAACCAGTTGCCAAGTACACATTTTTAAGGGGAAGGAGGAGGAACGTCCAAATAATGCCTCTTGGAGAAGTTCCTGCGATGGCATCATGTTGTTGTTGTTGCCATCAACATTGGGAAAACTACGGAATAAGACGTATTTTTTGTAAGCCTCGACATAATCGGGACATGAAATAGCACAAGACCAATTTTTGATGACCTGTCCCCTCTCCTCTTCACATATGTTTGCGAAGCACTTGAGTCGCTTGCAATGACAGTCCTGTCCCGTTTCGTGGCTTTGCAGCCGTAACTTCTTTTGCACGTCACGTAATCTCCCACATTTCCGTCGTTTTCTGCCGGACATTGCTGGTGGTTGTTCACTGCACTCACTGTCCGACATGTTGTCTGCAAGGATGTTAATAATAATTCATACCCCGTTATCAGCCATAGGCTCTTTATGGGTGAAGTTTGTTTTGCCTGGAACTCTTTGCTTTTCATTTTACTGTGCTCTTTGGGATAGGATAGGGACGGAAGGAAGCGGCTGTGGTCTATTAATTACGGAAGCAACTCCGGAATTATCCTGGAAGGACCGTGGGAAACCACAGAAAACCACGGTCAGAGGTGCCGGCCCCGGGATTCGAACCCAGGACCTCCCGATTAGCAGTCGGACGCCCTATCCACTATGCCAACCTGCTTCGGTGCAAGGATGTTAAAAGCCGACTGGTCCAAAACAGGCCAGCACAAGCAGTGTCCGCCAGGGACGTCATTGCGCGTTTTGGACTATCCCCTTTTCTGCCCTGTACGACGTGGACGTTCCTCGTTCTTCCCCAGTACGGGATATCTTCAAGCCATTATATCTCTGGAACTAACTCACTTCTACCCATGGGCACCCTCTAGGTATAAGGGGCACCTACGCTACTATTGTAATGTGCACTTGGCAGCAAACTCAATGGAATTGGACATTCCCCCTTTTTCCGCTGTGGTCTTCACATATTGTAACTTGTGTCGGTCTATATTTCTGTCACCAAATATGAAAATGTGGTGCAAATACATAACTAAATTTTGGAGGCCAAAATTCTTGGAAATTTGACCTATGTAAAGCCAGTCACGTTTCGTTCTGGTTGCATTTGTGAGTAAAACCAATGTAATAGTTGCATTACCCTCATCTTCCTCTTTCTTTTGATATATTATGTTGGATGGGTTTGGACGAATTCCACACACCGAAATAATTCTCCGAAAAACGCATGATTTCCCGCCTGGCCAAAATTTTGGGAGAGCCTCCCTCCCACCACTGTTGCGCGATAGGGCTGAAATTTGATATTTCTCATTATGTCTTATCACTCTTGGTCTTATTAGCTATGTACCCTACAGCCATGCTTTTTTTCAGCAAAATCGGAGATGGTCGAGCAACACTTTGACTCAGGTGAGTTGGAATGGCCCATAGTCCCATACATCTGTCTTTTTGTTAATTTGGAGCGAAATTATCACAGAAAAGGGGACAAACAAAAAATGTGTGATACTCCGCCTTGCACCCTGGAATGAAATTATTTTGTTAGCTGACTGTAACTGAACACCATAATTATCTACCTCATATGTGGGATTCGTCGCTTCCTTGGGAACTGGCAGAGTGTGGATCCTGTCATCCAACACCAGAATAAGAGATGGATATAACTTTTCTGCCTCATCCACGCTGTCTGCTGTTAAAATTGATTCGGCCTGCAACTCCTGATTCCCCAGCTCCTGATGTGTTGACATGATGGCAGGTTGGTCTGGATAGCCATTCTTGCGCCGCAAACACACGAAATCTGCCAGTGACAATGATGCTGCTATATTAGGCCCAGCAACTTCCAATATTTCTTCTGAAGTACACTGGCTCAACATTTCTTGCAGCTTTTCCTTTCGCCGTCGTGACTTCTCCTCAGGAGTTGTGTAAGCATAGCGTTCACGACGCTTCTTCTTCCTGATTGTGAGTCCATTTTGGTTTTGCTGTGAAAATTGAGGTGGGTCTTGTGTCGACTCATCAGTGTCGTGAGGTGGATTTCGGTCATATGCAGCTTGTCGTGCTGCAGGAAAATCTGATATGGTTCCGTGATTTGGAAACATGTCAAAATGAGTTGCCATCCTGGCACGACCAAGGTAAATCTTAGAGCATTTTGGACAACGGTAATGGGGTGCGAGACGTCGTTGTCCTTGTTCAATACCAGGTAGCACTGGGGGTAGTTTGTCTTCCTCATCCATCTCTCCCTCGGAAAATTGGTAGTCAGAATCCGAATCATCCAAATCTGGTTCTCGCATCGTATGACGTGGTGGTCGTGGCATTCGTCCGTAACTTGTTTGAAGCTGGTCCTCATGTGATAGTACTGGATCTGAGAATGTCTCCTCCTCAGTAGTATCTGCCTCAGGTGACTTTTGGCTAGATACTGATTTTGGTGGGGGGTCACGTTTGCGTTTTGTTCCAGACTGCGGTGAAATAGTGGTTGTGACATCAGCTTTGTTTCGTAGATTCCGATCTTCTCGATGAACTAAGCTGTAGATGATGCGTGTGTTAGTCTCATTGTCATATATGACATTGCGGGTAGGAGCGGATTGTGATTGTGATGACATCTGGTACTGAATAACTACGGCGATCTGGTGGAGTTGCTCCGCGCTTAGTGGTTGAGTAATTTGGAATCTGTTCCCTTGTTGGATTAATTGAATTGGATTTTCACTGGATCCAAGAGGCATATCTGAATTTAAGTTACGGGGTGGCTCTGAGATGGGATCCTCCATGTGTTGAGTTGCTTCCACAGGTGTCTCACCGTCATTCAGTTGTAAACCCAGCGCCGCAACGTGATCCTGCGTCAGCTGCGAATCGCCATGCTCCCCATCATGTAGAATAGAACTCTCCACATTATCAGGAAACACTTCGGCATACCGGGTTGTCTGTTGGGTTTCTGCTGGTGTTGGCTCATTTTTTACTGTCTGCTGTTCAGCCACATCTGGTGTTATTGTCTCTGGTACATCTTCCTCACTTCTGGCCACCACTGCTTCACATGCTTCTTGCAAAGCCTGCTGCAGCACACCTGCCCTCAGGTCACTATCACCTGCGAGTATAACCGCCCGTCCATTAATAACCACCAGCCTCACATTGGATCCAACCCTCGCCTCCATGAGCTACAAATGTCCGAAATTTGATGTGTCCGCACACACTGCACTGAGTCTGTGAAACTTGGACTTCCTCAATCCAGTTGATTATGTGGAAACCGTCATCTCGGATATACCGTAATTAAGCGTCGAAAAGTCGCGTCCTTTCCGTACCGCACAACACTGCACTCGATTCAGGTCACAATTTACGACGGATCTGGACGGGTTGTTGACGGGCTAATGAGAACTGAAGTGAGGGTGGGGAGGGAGAGGACGTGGGCAGGCTTGGGAAAGAATAAGGAACCATTGTCTCACCACAGCATGTTCTTCGACTACTGCACATGGCTCAAGAGTCAGCTGTAGTAAGAGCCCCCCTTCCCTCGCTCCGATTGGTTCTTTCTGGCA
>JYFJ02002484.1:0-56034 GCA_000934665.2 Catajapyx aquilonaris
GAAATTCGTATGTCGAGAGACCTAATTGTTATCGAGGGTTGAAGGAAATTGTTGGGGACGCTTTCTCCCACCCCCCCCCCCACCCCATTGTTGAACTACCAGTTGTTGAGCAGGATTATAATAGGTCAAAATTGTGTTGACTAAAATTAAATTGCAGCTAGTCCTGGAATTAATTAATTAACTCTGGAGTAGGGTGCTGCCTCTGTGTGGTGAACACACTTTACAATGTCACAGGTAATATGATAATTTTTATAATTTAATACTCTGTCAAAACTACATTAATCTGTGCACTGGACATGAACATGAGATATTCAAGAAATGTGATTTCTGAAAAATTAATATTTCGGCTTCAAATAATAACGATGCCATTGAGGTAACAAAATTCACATGTGTTCAAAGGACACGTAAAGTTGACAAATGTGATGTACTATAATAATGCAAAATTTATTCAAACTTTAATAGCTGTTAATAAAAATGTAATCAAGCATGTCTCCGGATGAGTTGAATATTTTATTAGAGGGTTTTGAATTCCTTATAAAATCAGAAGGAGTCCGAATCTTCACGTATGCCCACAACCCTCATTTTTATGCAGTTTTTAGATGAACTTCACGCGGAAATTTTGCGTTGTCGGGTTTGGAATACCAGACGGAAACACTGGTATAATTGTAATGAAAGTTGACGTCGAGTACAGAGTATTCCACAAAGCACTGGAGTGGATTTAATACAATTTTGCACTAAGCTATTACACTCTTCAACTGTAACTCCCCCATCATTTCGCAGCATTCCGCTCAAAAATTTCCCAGAAGAGCATTTAAATTCCAACCAACGGATCTGTTTAAAAAATTACGCGCTGCAGCTGCCAAAAAAATTTCAGTATAAAACCAATGTCGAAATCAACATGAAGCCATGTCGCACATCGCAAAAAGCGCTTTTCCACAGAATGGCATGACTGTGGTCTTCTTGCTGCATATCGCCCCAACTATCAGAATAACTCAACCGCACTGGACCGCAGCGTAATCATATGCCCGAGCCTTGATAATCGGCTTAGCGTTTCGATTGGTATATAGTAAATGAAATGGTGCACGCCTATTGAGCTCGTATTGGGCAATTTCGTAATGACCACGTATAACACGCTGCAAAAAAAATCAATTGCGCAGTACTTGCTTGTCTCCTAACCGTGACACACGTTACTCTTGATAATCACTCGATCACTGATCAGAAGGGTTAATGAATGAAGCGCTGATAATGACTGTAAGCAAAATAGGAGTCAATAAACTAAATGAGTAATTAGTATTTGCTCATGTTCAGTGATGCAAATTGCGTTTGTGTTGTCCTCCTTTGGGCTTATTGGAGGTGTAAACAATGTGTCTTACAGTTAGTTGTACGGTTCACTAAAAAAAACAATTTGAAGCAGATTTAATATGCACAGTGCACAGCGCAGGTGTTGACCCAAAGAGAGATTCGAATGCGCTGTTGAAAAGTACACAACTCGTGGTTCAGTCTAATAATTAATTGCACTATGAGAGTGCCACTTTATACAGCTGTACATTAGTAATTCGACAGCCGCTGTGCAAATATGGAGAACGGTAAATAATGCAGTAATAAAACAGGTTTCATTGCAAACAGCGGTTTCTACAATTACGGGGATCATTTATGGTTCGCAGTGAAACTGTTAGGGGCCCAGATTCCGGATCGAAAATGCAATGTTATTGGGAGGGGGGGGGGGGNGGGAAAGTACATCGGATCAAAAGTTGGGATGGTAAAAATATATATAATGGACGCAAAAACTAGTTTGTGACCGCGGCTATTGAAGTTTAAATATCACAAACAAGGGCTTGTTCCGGGTTGCATTGGTTTTGAACTGCAGTATTATACTGCTGCTCTGTTGCGGGCGTGTACATGCATGTTTCAGGTGTGGTTGGATTATTAGGCCGCAGCCATATCGCTTCTGAAGTCTATATTTCAGGATCGAATAGTAAATTTTAGCCTGCCTTGCGTGTGTGTTTTCGCGGCCAGACTTTTCAATTTCCTTCGACTCTAAAAATATAACTGAGTTGATTAATAAAGTAATTAAAATATGACCACATACAAAGGCAGAAGCTTGCCACTGTCTTGTACTCGTAAGAGAAGGCATAGCCTGCAGTTTGTGGAATAAATTTGTAATGTCTTCTTCAGACAGGGTTCCTCTCAAGAAGCGCAACTAACTCTCTATTGTCTTAGACAGACAAGGAACAATATAAAAGGCACGTCACTCCGGGAAAACTTCTGAAGGCCTCACATCAATTGCTTTTCCCAGAATTTGACATCTGACATGCTTCTCCAAACTGCCAAACAAAGATGACAACGATGCTGCTGTACAGTACGTGTACCTAATCAATAATAAAGGACGCGAACTATACCGTACTGTCTTGCACTTATTACTGATATCACTTTGAGTTCCAATATCAATATGGCCAGTCACAATACAAAATATGTGCAATATGCATGTTTCAATTGATTGCACAGCCTTCTATTCCTGTATGATATTCTCTTTGAAATAATTAATAAGAATATTTTAATATTACTTGTAATTCAGACACTCAAAAAACACTATCACACAAAACACTTTAGAGAGTTACATGCCAGAAAAAAAGAGAAAACAGCAGGGTCTTTCCACTCTCCCTCGTAACATCCACTGGGGAACAAAAAAACTCCGGGGAAAAAGTTATGAAAATAGTCGCCCCGTGTGTCTGCAAACTTATCGCCCTCGCATCTGGATGTCTCTGCTGGGGTCTTCTGGCATGGGTTTAGGGGGAAGAGACACCGCTGGAATTTCAGGAGGAAGCAAAAGGAGCCTTCAAAAACTTCCATCCCTAGACTACTGTCTTACGGAGTATTTATCAGATGAAGAAAGATGGGGAGGACGGTTTGGTACAGAAGGAAGGTATCAGGGAACAAGTCTCCATCTTGGAAAATCCGGGAAGTAATTGAGCTTGTCTAGTCAAAACCGGGGAGGGGAGAAGAAAAGAGGGGACATCCCACAAGTGCGACTGAAATTGGAATGTCTCCAATATGGCGACCGACAAGGGAAGGGAGAGAAAAAGTGTAGACGGAAGCAGAAGGGGGGAGGAAAGCCAGTAGATGTCTAAATTTACGACTTGATAATGCGACTGGAGAGTATGGAGAGAAGAGGTACAATTCGGAATAACCGGTTGTTATGAAATAGTCACACGCCATTTGTCATAAGGAGGGAGAGGATGACCGATAAAAATTGTATATAAAAAGGGAGTCAGGTTTCAGGTCTTGTTCTAGTCCGGAAATGGAGACTTATTGCTTGCTGACTCGTTGCGAAAAGCTTGGCTGGAAAATAAGGGGAAAAGGAGGAGACGGATGAGTAAGGTTTTCGTGGTTGAGAGATTAATTGGGAGCCAGAACGAGAGAGACAAAATCAGCGGAATTATGGCACACGCAAGCAAAATCTCCTCCACTGTACAATCTAAAAAAAAAACTGCATGGTTTACAGACATAGCTATCCAAAGCTATGTGTTGCATCATGCTAGGATGAAACAACGCGGAGGTGGAAAGGTACATATGCTTATAAAATGAAATAATATTTTAAAAATTGACATATTCCACCAAAAATTGCACAGTTCTCTCCAATTCAACCTTCCATTGAAAAAAACTCATCACGTGCCACTGATTTTCGTATGACACCAGGGTCTCCCTAACATTTCCTGACCGAGTGGTATAAAGATAGGAAGTGTGACACGCTGTCCTCGGAAAGAACTGGATGGCAGTAGGAAATGGCATCGGTGCATTCAGTAGCAATCGAGCTGGAAGGAGGAGGGCTGGATATAGTGTCCCATACAAAACTCTTGGTCCATTGTCAAGTGCGAGGAGGGATTAGGATGCTGTCCTTTGGCAGCTTAGGCCAACTTTATTCCCCTGGCCCGAGTCCAAAGGGGTCCCTGAGCTACATTCTGGTGCGGGTTTTCCAACGAGAGAGAGAGAGAGAGAGAGCTGCAGGGAAGAAAGTACGGCAGAAACCAAATGAGAGGTCTCTGAAGCCATTAGCAGCACAAGCGCGCTGGGTATTAGGGCTGCGGCTTGATTCGTGTTATGGCCATTTGAGAGAGCCCATCGATTGTTGGGTACACATCCCACACACCCGCCGAAAAATCTGCAGATTTCCTGGAGTGTATCCAGAAGGTACTCAGCACTTTCGTATACCCGCATGCGGGTCATCGATGACTTGTGTTCCAGATGGACGGCCATCAAAGAGATCAGTTGATGGAACCCCCAGCAGCTTCCAAAAGACAATATTTATGGGTGGCCCGTTAATACGAAGCAGGTGTTGCGACGAGTACTTTTTTTTAGTAAGAAAATACTCCTTCCCTATTTTTCTCCTGCAGGCTCATTTTTTTTGTTGGGCGCCAGCAGGCCTCATCTCCTGGGAGAAGATGAGGAGATGGGGAAGGGGGGGAAAAGCCAGGCCCTTTTTTCCATGGATGTTGCGATTGGGTGCTCTCTCAGCAGGGAGCGAACCATCGAGCCCTTCGTGGTGAATGAGAAATGAGCTCGGCGCCAGCCAGAATAGCAAAAAAAAAGTGCGGGAGGGGGAGGGGAGAGGGGAAACCACCTGCCTCTTGCCACTTCCCCCAATCACGATACTGATTACGTGTCAAAGATGAAGCCCACCAATTACCACCTGACTCCCAGATGATGATTTTCTCCGCCAATTTTTCCCCCTCAGCCATGTCATACTGCTATTACAATGTGGCGATCAATATCGTTCGAATATTAAATTTTTTTCGCTATTAGGCGTTAATTTCTATACTGAAGGAATAACAATTGATTTTCCTAATTGTAATAATACATTACACTGTAAACAAAAATACAGTACTGGACAAATTGCTTCATCCTGGCTTATATGCAACCGCACCCTTGTACCATATGCAGCGTAACTTTCAGGCGTAAAAATTCTGAAGGCCAATTACACAGTACGGACTATTTGCTGTAATGATTGACCTCATAAGGTCCGATTGGTGCGACTATTGCAAAGTCCATTAGGACGTTCCAGCAGATTATTAACTAAAACTCCACGAATTATGAACACTGCGCATAAAAAATTATCTCACTTTTTTTTTTAATTGACACGAACTTTGCACCTAGTCCTGATTAATTTTAATCCTAGTAACATTTGACATGCAGTCGAGTGCTAATTAATCCGCAAGCAGCAAACCGCATTATGCGGGTAGGTAGTTTAGTAAGGGTCACTCGGGTATCACATCGCATTCATTGCTGCAGGGGCACGTAGATGGTAAATAAATCATACCTAACGACATTCTGGGGTTACAATATGTTACAAGCAATTCGCAGAAAAGTACAGGGTGTTTCGCTACGATTTCTAGGAGCATTCTGTGTAGATATGTTATTTTGAGCAGTATTGTTATTGAAATAACGGGGTTCAAACACACGACAGGTAATCCTGGAATTATTACGAGACATCCTGCAGCAAACACTCATAATAAATTTTGCCTGAGTGGACCAGCATGAGTCCAGAGAGAGACTAAGCGAGAAGACTATAGAGATGCCTGGTGTGATATACGCCTCCGTTATTTCCACCGGACCCCAGCAGTGTGGAATATTAATTAGCAGCATCTCTTCCTCCAGCAAATCACAAGCACAAGTCGCGCTAGCTTCAAAGGCGGCCTTATGCAAATTACACCGAGATAATATTTTGGTACAAAATGTTGGGAGGGGGAGCCGTGGACATGAATGCAGTAGAAATGTGGTAGCCCCTCTCTCGGCCAGCTTCCACATGCGGCATAATACCCACTTCAGATTGTTTAGAAAGTCTCATAAGTGTACAGTGTGGTTAGAATAGCTGGTCCAACATGTGTGTCCACAGGCACAATGTGCTAAGCTCACGATCCAAAGACTGGGTGCGAACCCAGCTAGTCGCAGAAGGTATGACTAGTGCTAATATTGAGCAACACTATTATAATAATTATTATAATAAAATGAATAATTAAAATTGGTATAAAATTAACAATATTCGCCCCAAATATACAAAATATCCAATAGTTGCTCTAGTTATGAATTTATTCTTTGCCCATTCCAGTTGAAATGTGACCATCCGCAGAGTGACAGCGCAGAGTGTTGAATATTCATTGAAACAATTCAGCGTCGTATAGTAGGCATAAGTACCATAAAGTTGCCCGAGCAATAAATTTTATCCGGGAGCAACTTCTTCTTGTCGGATTAACCAGTTCATATCTCCAAAAATATATGACAACTATGAGCGGTATTCAGGTGGGGTGTGGCCGGTACGTGCCAAGCTAACGATAGCTAATTAACGTCAAAATGTGGAATGGAGAATCCCGCAGCCTTCCGCGGGGAGACACTCCGTGTTGTTAATTCAAATAACTGCTGCACATCGATTTTTTAAAAAGTGCAGTCAGGGTTATACTCTGGTTTCCACGCACACCATTTCCATAATCGGCTTTAGATCCCCACCTCTCTGATGTGGCACGGGCCAGCCGGAATTTAACACATACACACAAAAAATCTGGTCGTGTTTGACACTTCTACAGTATAGTTGCAGTTACACTGCTGTGTAAAAATTTATATTTGGGTGGGGGAGGTGTTACAGTAAATATGATAGCTCGGAACTATTGTGGGCATAACCCAGTTTTTGTACAGCATAACGCTTGAAGCCAGGTCGCTGACTTGGCTGTCATTAATGTGGAGGAATGATCATAACTTACTGAGGAGGTAACCAGCAGGACGACCCTATTTGTATGGCTTATCGCAATAAACGTGGCAGTAATGTCAGATCAATAGGACCCTAGAGTAACCAACTAGTGTGTAATGGACCACTTTTCCTCATTTTGAGGAAGAGGCGTTTAGGGTCTATGACATGCCCTGAGGGTAGTGTCAGATATGATGGGACTTAGTTTGCTGATAGGCACAGCACATCGATTCTCTCCTGCTATGTACACTATAAGAGCAGAATATGGTTGACGTAACTAAAACTATCTGAGTAACCAAAACTACCGGTATTTGGGTAAAAAAAATCTAAATAAATAATTTATTGTCCAATGCCTGTAGTATTCATTCCAAGTATCCAGATGACATTTTACAATTTTTCGCCGTCATTGTCAAGCACTGTCGCGCTCTAACACAGCCGTCAAGCAACAACCTCTCTTTGACGCTCAAATCAATGGCGTCAATAACTACAACGCTGCTATTGTATTTGCACACTGACATGACATGATGATATCGTTCCGGCCACATCGTTCCGCATAACAAGCAAGCTTTAATTGACAAACACCGAGCAAGTATTCTTGCCAACTGCTTTCGACTCACCCTGTACCTATACCAGTTTACAATAACATATACCATATCGAGACACTTTTTTTGTATCACGCCAGGAAGGTGCAGCAGAGCGTGAAGTTTCCAGCACTATTTGATGGGGAAAATTCGCACATGTCCGCGCTGGCAATGAGAACTGCCTCCCAAAAAAAGGATGGGTGAATACCAGGTGTGAAAAATTTGTCGCCCGATTTCACATCCACCTACAGTTTACCTGGTTACAGAGAGAAGCAGGGGGGAAAAATACTTTGGGGCGGATATCATGCGGGAGGCATCGCCCACACGACGACAGAGTTCGCTACTTGAATACCCAAATCCCCTAGAAAATTGCTTGTCCCCACTTGAATACATTACGGAGAGGTTTTAGCACCCAATAAAACGCTGAGATGTTATGACGCCATTGTGATCCGAGGATCCGGCTCCTGGAATCGGAGGCGCTTTTATGACTTATTTCTGGCACCTTTTTTTTTCTCTCGCACGACCCAGATGAATTACGAGTAAGAATTTCCATATAATCCCTTATTAGGTCGTAAAAAATTAATACCCACCTGCGACCTGTCTCACTTCGCATCAAAAATTCAAATCGTAACATTTTCGGAGCCTATGACGCTGCCTATCACTTATTGGGAGCTAAAACTAATCTGTAGTTATATTCTGAGCCACATTAAATCCGTTAAAGGGCGAGATGAATTTCGTGAGATGAAAATGTGAGCTTCAATTTTGTGCAAGAATAAATCAACCGCAATTAAGGCGGTTCAGTACACAAAATTTAGCATCAAAAACATATGGAATTTTACAAACTAGTTCCAACACATCGAGGAAAATGTCTTTCTACTAATAGGCTTATTCTCTCCGTCGGATGTTTGTCCGACCTGATACTACCACTTTCTCTCGCACGACCTGAGCGTGGCGGGAGTGTGCAGATGGAGGGTGCGCATTCTATGCCTGAAGACTAGTACTACGTGGTACATTGGACGGCCATCACCTTAAAATGTTTAGTTGCCACTGTCGTACTGATTATAAAGGTTTTGCCAAAATAATAATAATAATAAGCTTATCGGCAGGAAAACTCCATCGCAGGCCATCCATGTTCACGTGTATTTCCATGGCACAACTTTTGTAATTGAGGAGAGCTGGGGTAAAATTTTCACCAATGTGGTTTTTAATCTAAAAGTTCAGTCATGTAGTTGCCCCTAATCATCTAATTAAAAGTATACCTGCTGGGCAGAAAGCAACCGCGTCAATTCAGTAAAAAAACTTTACAACACTCTCATTTTCTCGTTTCTATCAGTTGACATATAGAGGTGGCGGGGAAGCCGCAAACCACACGCAAGTTAATGCAACATGTTGTTTTAAATAATAAAATTTCAAACTCGAAATGCAACATACACTATTTTGTGTGCCTAGAAGGTGGAGGTTAACCGATGCCCATATTCGCGGAGAGTTTCGCATTAATATGCAATGGCTACAAAGATGCAGTGATGCAACATGTTATTGGCACATTCAACCAACGTTGCCAGCCCGGAGCTAATGTCAGTACGTAGGAAGTAAAAATCATGCAGTGTTTGGTTATCCAAGCTATGAGTGCCAGAATTAAATGGCCCGTATCGGTGTGTCACGGTTGTAAAAATTCCTGACTGTAGGCCCTCGTCCATCATCCTCATAGTCCCTCGCCTGCTATTTTCATTGCTATAAGCAAACAACTGGATGTGAAACATTTGTCAAATGACAACATTGAAGAGGATGCAACGTCCCGACTCAACTCTCCCAAGTTGAGTCCGATTTTGCAGTAAAATAACACCGAAACGTATAGCTCCATAGGCATGGAACTGGTGATATTATCACTGAAGATATTTTTTATCTCTCCGAATATTATGAAAATAGTCGCTAATTAGGAATTTCTTTGCTTTAAAAGCCTGAGCTGAACAATTAAGCTTACATCTCCATCCAGGGTTAACATTTTAGCTACATTTTTTCATATTTAGTTTTTTTTGCAACTGGTTCACTCAACTCCAGGAGTTATTTACAAAAGAAATCATCTGGTTATATGTCCCATGGTTATTATGTCCCAACATGTCTTTTTTTCCAGCCTCATTTCGATGCCGCACGTAGAGTATATTCACGACCGAGGAATATCCCTTTTTGTACCGTAGTATCGCCTCCCTCTGATGGCAACCCTGGACGCAAGCGTGCTGCTGGTCGACTATCTCATCGCGACAATGGGTCAGGAGGGGAAGTCATAATTGTAGAGCAGCCAGGCGCCATAGCAGTTGGTCCTGGCCCTTCCCTAATAGCCTACCCGTGTAGTTACTTTGTGAGTGACGCCAATCCTTGATGAGGTCACATCCCCGACGGCGCTGGGGAGAGAGAGACCGACGATGATAACAATGACGAGGTAGTGGAGGGGCTAGACAGGTGTGGGGGGGCTTATCCTGCCAAGCTCCGTCACTGACGTCACAGAGGAAATAATGATCCGGCACCACGTTTTAGAAACGAGCCTTTATCATCCTGCCTCCCAATGTGTTATCAGGAGCCCGAGAGAGAGAGAGGCATCTAGCCTGGGACTATGGCTACACTGATCCGTCACTGGCTCGGATTTTGCGGGGACTCGGTTTTTATTAAAGAGTGTTCGCTGGAGCTGGATCCACGTCTCCGTCTACTCACGTCCCGCACTCCAAATAACTACCATCAGAGTAGGAGGGATTTCATTTGTGAAGCCATATAAACTGCCAGCCGCCCCCTGCTATCTGTTCCGATACGCACACGGTTACACCCACGGCAACGGGCAAGTCCAGCCGCAGCCTAATCCACTTTACTCTGCACATAATTATATGACATAATTAGTCCAGCCCATGTGTGAGAGCCTAGGGGTTGGGGATGCTGAAGAACTCCCAGGATTACGCATGCGCAAAGTGCAAGGGTTGCCAGACGCACACTGAATTAAAACTTACGAGACGAGGGCATCTGGTACTCTACTTCGAGCATGACCCGGTCCTGTGCGCCCCTGAGCAGGTTGACGATCTCGTCGTGTCTGAGTCCCGTGGTCCTGATCCCGTTGACGGCCACCAGGTAGTCGCCCACGGCCAGGGCGTCGCTTCTGGAGGCGATGCTCCCTGGGCGGAGGTTGAGGATCTGGGGTCGGCATCCCTTGTCCGTGCCTCCTGAAACACCAAAAGGGATGCCGATGTCAACTCTGGTCCACTGCCAATAGTCACGAGGGGGCTTGACTGGGGGGTAAATATCTGGGGCTTTTGATTTCGAGTACTCTTAGCTGAAGGAGGGACCAGTAGAAACCAGAGAGTAAAACCAACAGAGTCACCATGCAACAACGAAGGACGATCCGGTTGCACACACACTTTGCGGGATATAAGTGGAGATAAAATATCACAGTTCGAGCTGTCACACCTTGAATTGCAAGTGTGTCAAAAAAAACGTCGGTTTTCCTTAGTTTGTGTTCATAGAATCGTAAGTGCTAAAATCCCACAAGTGGAAATGTCAAAGGCTCTAAGCGCCAAAGGGAGAGATTTGAGTTTATTTCAAATGAGAAGTTTACCTTCAGTATCACGAATGAATTTTAGGCACTTTGAACCTCCTGCACGGGCACATAACTTAGAACATTTTGTATGCAGAATCTCAATTTCTAATTATCTGACCTGTGGCATTTCCACTCTTCAATTATTAAATGAGTAGGTCATTATCAAAACCAGGTTATCTTCATCGGTAAAAATCCTTCATAAAATAGGAATTTCATATTTAGTGAGTCTTTTCACGGCCCAGGGTACCTTTCCCAATGGAAGGTGAACCAGAGGTGAAAATGTTACTATAATTACAAGTATATTGAAAATAAGAATAATTTAGAGCTCAGTTGAGACGCCTGCTGTAACGGCTGGAAATTTCACACCAATGAGGTTTGATAATTGGCCTACTTTTTCTTGTTATGATAACTGTCATCTTTTCGAAATAAATCCTGTTTACTTCCGGACGTTTTCCCACCACCTCATTGGTATACCCCCCAATCAGTTGATGCACCCGCGAACTCACAGGAGAAAGCAATCAATATTCTATAATTCAATATGGGACGAACAACACTGTAACACAGGATGCCCATTTTTCTTTCCCATTCTCGAAAAATAACAAACAAAAACCATCAGCGAGTTTAGAAAGAAAATATTGACTTCCGGATTGGGAGGGTTGGAAGCCAGCGATTCCCAATGGAAAAATGGGGTCGCAAGTGGTGTGCGGTGTGGTTTGGATAGATCGACGAGGTTCGGATTGAACGAAAGAACGTTTCAACTTGTGCTAGGTTTAAGCCCGAAAAAAATTTGAAGTAGAAAAAAAAAATCTGCTTTTCAAACCCCTCCCTTACACTTCCTCCTCCTGCTCATTTTTTCCATTCTTGGAGCCTTGCTCACCTCCGCAGACTCCTTGTTTGCCTGTCAACTTCTCTTTGGCAGCAGGAGGAGAAAGTTTTTCTTTAGGGGGGAGAAAAGTGAGGAAAGAGAGAAGTAGTAAGAGGAAGGGGGAAAAAAAGGTAAGGGAGGTGAATAGCAAAAGGACCCTCGGCCCGAAATCAGGCGAGGTAATTGCCTTTCCTTCGCCTGCACTCGGTTTCATCTCGCTCTCTTCAAGTCCTCTCGCACGCAGACTGCGAATTTTGCAGTAGCCGGCCATATTTTTTTTTCGTTCTCTCTCTCTCTCTAATTCTACCTACCCCCTTCCAACTTCGGAAATGGAACTGCAATTTATTCCTTCTGGCCACTCCGCGCCACTTCATGGAACATAATGGACACTGGAAAGTCCATCTGCGCTCAACAACGCTGCCGATAAAAGAACTACTTGCGGACAATATTGGGCGCTTCTGAATTTACGGCCGCAACGTGCCGGACGAAAATTATTAAAAAATCGACGATTCTCAAAGCCCCCTCAATCAACCGGTTGAATGCTGCGAGTGATGTGAATCTGTCCAAAACTGCTCCGATATTAGGATACCACCCCGCTCATATATACATTCGACCAAAAACTAAATTTCCACCACTTTTTCAAAGGCTGCTCTTTACTAAAGGCGCCACCAGTTTGTTAAAAAATTTGTTGCAATTATTCCTCATATGTTTTAGTCTAAAGTGTGAACCAGCTTAAGTTTCACCCATTATATATCTTGGCTCTAAACCAGAGTGAGAGAGAAGAACCTTCCCGCCTTTTGAAACAATAATTCAAAGCAAGTTATAAACTCCCATGTTCTTGGGATTAGTTTGGTGGGTGGGGTTTTGAGTGTGCCGCAGTATGGCGTGTACGTATTGGGATTGGGGACCCTAAATCACAGCCATGATTCATTACTCTGTATCTCTCAGGCAGTTTCCCCCCCTCTCATCGTCTGTGACATTGAGATATGTCTCGGAGCAAGACAGAGAAACCCATAGGGTAACTTCCTCTCGGCAGGTAATCTGGTTCCTTTCGCTCTGGTGATGAACACGAGCGCTTCCCCTGACAAGCTTTGCAAAGAGACCCTATATATACAATGTGCCGCTCTAACTTTATGGATTAGGCAAATACTTGATGGGCTCGAGAGCATACGCAGCACTACAAGATTGTGTGCGCCTGCATGGAGTCGATTATTAGCAAAATTACTGCACTGACGGTGAAAGTGTAATTGCCACTTCATTATTTTGAACGCGCTCAACACTCTGTGTTGCTTCAGGGGGGGAAAGTAAATAAACCAGTGTAATCTAGTTGCTATGAGTAGGTTATTGCATACAGACCGTTGATTCATATAACCATTGTTGTTACTGCTACGTTAAAATAACAATAGTAGTAAGGTGATGGAATTTCAGCAGTCTTTCGAAGCCACAGAAATTTTCTCACCACTCGTGCGTGAGAGCAAAGACAGTATCATTTGCAAAATATTAACTCTAGTTAAATCCAAATTGCCCTGGAGCATCACAAAAAAAATATTCCTCGACCTTTTCTTTACACTTTGCAATGCACAACGTCAAAGGGGATAATACTGTTTGGAATTTCCTCGCGAGTTTTAAATGCTAACGATGAAGTTCATGAAAGCTAATCTTTGAAGAGAATTCCTTCACCTTTTGATGGGAGTAGCTGGCGGAAGTCGAGGATTAGGGAGAGACTCTAGGTTGGATGAGGATGAGCTATAATACAAGGTGAAAGTAGCCGTGCTTTGGCAGTTATGAAGCCAAGGTTGAAAAGGAAGCTGCGGCAGGAAGGCTTCAAAACCGAAATCCCTTCATTCATCAACTTTTGTGGTCTCGTCTCCAAGTGTCACGTGATCCAATTTTCGCTTGCGTTGGATATATACTGAAGGAAAAAGTTGCGGCTCATTTTATGACATGGGGCCCAAGGTGGAAGGAATTAGTTTTGGGGAGAGAAAATCCAGCAAACCAGGCGACGCCTGCTGCCAACGTCTCAACTTCTCTTTAGTCCGCCTTCTCTTTATATTCGTCGACTATTCGTCGTCTAATGAAGAGTTTTTTTTGCGAATTCCACGGATTACATCGAAAAAAACACAAACAAAAAATAAATTGCGAATTCAGGGGAATGGAAAGTTTGCAAACTGGCAGGGAGGGGCCTTTGTGCTAGCTTTGAAAAGAGCATCGTGGGGAATGCCATATTCCAAGCGCAATGTTGATTTCGACTAATCTTGCAATTTGTTCCAGAACTTACCATTTACACAGTGCACGAAAATCACCTGCCACTCTAAATCTCTACAGATCAAAGCGAAATTCTGACAAACTTCTGAGTTAAAAACGTGGGGGGCTTTAGAAGCATGAATATTTTCGCCATTTCAGCAGTCACTAAACCGCTGTAACTGAAATCAGTTTTCTGCAGTACTTTAGGCCATAATACGACGTATGAAATGTAACTATTTTTTTTATTTCCTTTGCAGTATTTCTATACAGTTCTTAACCAGTTTTTCCGACTCCATCCTGATATGAAGTAGTGTAAAACAAATTGATGGACTTTGCTTGGACTCAAATAAAATCAGACTCGCCAATTTTTTCCCCTAAAATTAGTCAAACTGGACATATAAAAAAGTTTAAGTTGACATTTTCACTAATAAAAGTTCAAAGTTTGCAAACTTGTAATAGCTTAATGCCTGTCCTGACAGTATAACTCTCTGAAATGGAGCACAACACTTCGATATTAATAAATCCGGTTGCTCGGCCTCTTCAGAATATTTTAAAAACATATTGCGGCAGAACTTGAAATAGCATTTTGGATAGCTGGCCAGGCATGTAATCCTGCATAAATCCCCCCAGATGCAGGCTTGGCACGGTCAGTTGTTTTCAGTCAGTCCCAGTTTTCCAGACCCCAGGATCGATCTTGCTTACAACCCAACCAAAAGAAAAAATTTCAGAAAAAAATATTATGATGTCACTCAATATTTCTGGCACGAAACCAACCAAACATGACAACGCAGGTTGTTTCATTACCCCCACAGCAGGTCGTGTCGAGACCTCCACAAAATGACCTGTGGGGGGTCATAAGTAAGGCTTGTTGGACACCATCCGCCCCCAACAACCCAATCTGTTCGAAATGACCCTGTCCGCGAAAATATTATTAACGCTTTTCGGGTTTTCTCTTGAGGGGGATTCCCTTATCCACGCGTCCAGATGAAGCCTTGCCAGGACATCTATTTTGAGATAAGGCAACGCAGATACTCTCTCTCTCTCTCTCATAAGCTTTTCCTCTCTCCCCCCAGTGCAATTCCCATCAATTGTTGGCCTTCCCCACGTTTTATTTTTTTCCCACTCTCTGAAGTGCGCTAACCATTCTAAATGTGCAGGAGTTGTGACGTTTAGTGGTGGATTTCGTCATCGGTTTTTGGCCAAGCATCAGTGGCTGGCCGCAGTGCTCTGCGACACTTTGGCCATCCGGGGGTTGGCAAGAGGCCTTTGGGACAAGTGCTGGGGGTGACGTCGGTCGTAAACACTAGGGAGGAGGGGTGGTAGAGAGAAGTGTTGCCAAACGAGCTGCCACCGCATTGGCTTGGCCAGGACATAGGCGCAAATGAGCCTTTGATAGGTTATCAGTGTCGTGCTCTGGCTTTATCCTCAAGGACCACCTTTCCTTCTCCGCAGGTCCAGAGTATCCCCAACTAATTTTGCAATTGATTAACACTGGAGTTCAAGTTGAGGGGGGAGAGGAAAGAGAACAGGGGGGGAGGGGGGTGTTCTGTGCAGCTCGAAACAAGAAAGTTGCTAATCTCGTTTGCCGGAACCATCCCAAAGTATAAACTCAATTTGAGCTAACCGCTGCTGCGGTCACGACTTCTCTTTGGTCATAGTGGGGAACAGGAGCTATAAGTATGGTCAGCGAGACATGCTCGGATAGGTTGCTGGTCAGACATTACTTTTTCAAAAAAAAAAACTTGTTACATGCACTAGACCGTAGGTTATGTATATTGTACAACACCAGCCCCGCCTTGTTGTTGTTTTAGCGCAATTACATCCTTTGTTTAGAACCGACTGCGGCTAGGTCGTAATTACAGCATGGTTACAGTAACTGGGTCTCATTATAGGTCATGATGGGCAAGACGAAAAAATTTCGTGGGTCATCTCCTTTGTGGCTCAAATAAGGATTACGAAATGTGGAACCCAATTTTATCTGCTTTCTAGCAGCGGAGCCCGTTCTTCGCACAGTCATGGTGAAGTACGAGTAATCCAGGATTGTCGTAGACCAGAAAAATCCTAAATAAAAGTACGGTTTTCGGACTTTTCCGTCAATCCGCGGCACGTAAACCATAACTCTCTTAGTAGTCCGAGAGTGGGTTAGGTACCCCGGACATACAGACAAACTTTCTTATATGAGATACAACGCAAAATAATCACTTTTAAACCCAACTTCATTCTTGTAAAAAAATATCGACATATTTCGTAAATGTTGGTAAAGAAACGGCATATTGTTCAGCTACTGTATAAACCCGCCCTAACCAACACGGATGGATGTGACGTCCGCTCATAGTGTGCGGCCGGTGTCATACAGTGCTCGGGCCTCATATTGCACCACAACATATCCGTTTTTGGCCAGAGGAACTGAACTCGCACTTTTTTTATATACCTAACTTTCTAGCCTCCGACCAATATTGCGGGAGTGATAATTTCCCCAACTCATGTCCGCACAACCTGCAGAGTTTATCAGCAAACTGTACTAGGTATTTTTTTATTTTAAAAAAATGCGGGTTGTTATCTTCTCACAAGGATTGGAGATATACACCTGGAAGTGACGCAACCTCACCTTTTCTGTCCCTGCAAAAAGATCCAAGCCTTGCCAATCAAGCAGAGCTGCATTTTGCAGTGGAGGAAGTCTCTGCGAAAATGGAATCGTGGCTCTTTCCCACAGGCAGTTAAAACATGGGGCCTCATTTCCAGGCGCGTGGGTATGACAGTCGGTTATTAAAAAGTTTTTCCACTGGTTCTAGGGAAAAGCCACCACCAGGATGATGATGATGGTGCCCTAGAATCTTCTTCTTTTTTGGGGGGAGGATCTCCAAAAAAAAGAAAGGATGAAGGATTCCGAACTAATCTGGCAGATGCTGCTAGTGATGCAGCTTTCGGTCAAGCCACCAGAATTATGCCGACGACTGCATTTGCACTCCTCAGCGGTTTCTTCAAATTAAAAATCTGATGCAAAGTACTTTGCAGCTCCTCACTTTCTGATTAGAGCTGCTGCTGCTGGTTGGAAAGCTTCAGAATATGAAAACCTAGCAGTTTGAGCCACATGATTAAAATCGGATGACTGACCCCCTCAGGTGACATGCGACACCTTTAATCTATCGTCGCACTTTCCATTAATTACCATTCGTAAAATTTGGTGGGGGAAGAAGGTTTTTGGGCCGGATCCAGAGCCGAATCTACCGAAAACAATTGGGGAGAAAATGGCGTGTGAAGTTTGTTGAGGAAGTAGGTTGGGATGGGGGTGTAAATTACGAGTCTCAATTAGGCACCTGGAGAGAGGTGGCTGGGTCATGTCGACCCCACCTCAGGGTCCATTGGCAGCGTTGCAGACAAGCCCAAGCGCTTACTAATGGCCTGCTTATCTAGGCTTTTCCCGGAGAGAGGAGGCTGGCCCCACTTATCTCCGGTTGCTAGAGTCGAGATTAGTGACACTCCCGGGTTATAAGATTTGCACGGTGTCCCCTCCCCCCCTCCTACTTTCCGGGACTCATTGGTATGTATCTCCGGTCCTTGCACCGCGGAGAGACTTCCCGGAGGCTTCCCAATCCCCGGAGGAATAGGCAGGGAAAAGGGATTTGGCCAATCCAGGACCGTACTCCATGGACGTTGGAACGAAGGGGGTTTCACATTTTGAGACTGGGCGAACCTGGAGGGGGGGAATCAAATAATAAAAATATGGGCGATACGGATGGCTCTAGTGTGCAATCACGTCAAATAAAACCGCTTGAAAAATGATACGCACGTTACATGGTAATAGGAAAGGAAGCCAGAGGTGAGGAAATTCGCTAGGTCAGTCAGGTTATAGCCAGTTGGAGCAGCCAATACCATGGTGTAACGAAATATGTGCAGATATCAATGCTGGGAATAAAATTAATAAGAGCGAGAGTTGCATGACAATATTGACGTATAAATATGCCACTTGGATAAGTAATCTCAACTGAAAATTATCCTCAGTCCATACACGATAAATTATAATAAATTCGTAGCATCGCCCATATAGCAATATTGTTAAACGTAGGCTACATTTACGTAGCTATTCATTGCTGACAGATCTGATGTAACATGCCTGTAAATATACATGATATTGTTATCATAATTATATTGTAGGCCATTGTGACCGCAGTGTTCTGATCACATCGAACAATGCAGAGTAATTTACAAGATTAGTGATCACACGCGTTGTCGTGGACACACATCGTGAGTTCGCTATATTTTACTTTTTCCAGCATTATATAGAGCCCTTATTAAAAAGGCATAGTTTTTTCTACACAATCAAAGCGATGTAACCATCATGTTTCTAATATTTACAGATTACATATCAGACGCTTTAAATGAACAGACAGTGTATGAATGTAAATGTGAATTAAAGCATTGCTTCATAATGAGAGTTATTAAGGATTTAAAAAAATGGAAATGTAGCAGAGGTAGCAATATTATTCCAGCGCAACATTCACAAAGCAATATCACTCCATTCATCGTATTAAAAATTACAAACGTACGAGCGTCAAAATAACTTCCAAGCCCTCCAGGATCTACCTGACGCTTTTGAACATTCCTCCAATCCAATTCAGTCACAATAACATCAATTAGCCAGCTGCGCCAATTGCTGGGGAAAAAATCCGCACGAATCCCACTAAAGTCCGTTCCTATAATATGAAAGTCGGACTCTCTCTCTCTCGCTTGGGATGGAAAAAAAAAATCGCGCGTTTCAACTTACAGCGATAAAATAGGGGGCAAGAGCTGGCGCTGAAACACACGCAGCTGGTGCTTGTGCAATCGCCATTTTTGCACCACCAAAAAAAAGGCTTACCATTCTTCCACTTCTCACGTGCCGTCCTCCCCCAAAAAATGTAGAGAGAAGGACGTGCTAAAAAATGATTACTTGGAAGCGCGAACACAATCGCGCTTTTGTGCTAAAGGACATCCGTCATTCTTGCCGCTAATTAATTCCTTCCCCCCCCCCCCCCCCCCCNCCCCCCCCCCCCCCAATGCTACCCGAACCCCAAAGCGATAAATTCTCCTGGAAACCTCCCGGAGAAAGTTGTCGAAAAAAAAATCCAGAGGAAAAGATGGAAGAGTGCTAAACCGTATAGTGTTGGCCATTTACTTTTGCAAATGATCCTACTGTTTCGATGCATCCGAGTGTAAAGAGCAGGATCCGCGTCGATCAGAGCCTGTTTTTCCATTAGTCCTTCCTGGAAATTACACTGTGCATTGGATGGCAAAGTGAAAGAGCCAACAAGAGGGGTGGGGGGTGGGGGCTTTAGAGGCACCAACAACACCCCCTCCCGGACCAAACCCCGCCATGTTGACGTCGCTGCCAACGAGGACAAACTGGGGATAGTAGTCGAAACTTTTTGCATGGATATAGCTACAGAGAAGGGCTCTCTCAGTACTCATCCTTGTATCGAATCAATAGGATGTATGGAGCCACCCCCTGTTTTTTTTTTTTTTGTGGGAGGATGGGAGGCAGAAATTCAAAGAGTGGCTTTCGAATGCAAATCTGAATTGTCGCTGCGTTTCATTCACATGGAAGGGAATTGGCCAAAAAAAGTGCATACGTTTGTAATCACTGTGCATTGAGCAAGTCCTCTATCATACGTACAGTTGTAATTTTGGACATATAAAAAAAAATCAGGCTGAAATCCCCGAGTCGACAGTTCAATATGGGGCATCAGGTGAAATGCTGACTCCTGCAACCGGATTACAAGAGAAGCAACAATGCAACTTTTTTTGTAGAAATGATTTGCTGCAGAGGTAAGTTTGCAATCAACTTGTACACAAAAATATGGGAGTGCAGTTGACACACTAGTTACACCTTTCTTTCAGTATGTCGTGGCAAAAAAATATATTTTGCCTGCTTGGTAATGGCGGTAAAAATGAGACCCCGTGCAATATTCGCAATGTGCAAAATGTCGAAAATGGCAGTCAGCAGTGAGCAATAACCTAAGTGCTTGGCCCTTCCAGTTTTTGAGGATTACGCGGCAACTGGCTGCATAAATTAAAACGCAATATTAAAGACAGTGCTCTAAAAAAATTCTCGCAAAAGCAAGTGACGGGACCGGGACTGCTTAATTAATTGATGAAAAGGACCCCCTCATAATGGTGAATTAATGTCCTGGTGGCAAGGGAAGGCTTGATTACTTTCTGCAGAGAAAGTGCAGAGAGAGAGACAGAGAGAGAGAGAAAACTACCACCCTCTGTACTTAAAACACGTGTGTATTTGTCTGGCGCACTGTTTCCACGTGAAGCAAACTTTCCCTTGCGGCTCCATAAAGAGCGTTTCCCAGTCCGTATGGTTTAATTGCCAGCAGTGTTATTTGGGAGACTGGAGCTGCGGCAATAAGGAACAAACAATCGCACTAAAAGCAAGCAAGCCTCCCCCACCAAATTGAATTCCGCCGAGGTGGTCTAGGGAGGGTGTTTGAAAGTGGGTGGGTTGGGTGAAGTCTGGCTATAAGACCTCCAATAGGAGAATAGGACCTGTCACTCTCGATATTAACCGAAGATTAATCAGACAGGTCTGTGAACTTATATTGCGCGAGAAACCCCCTGCGATTCAATATATTGCCATGTAAAATTCGGAGTGGCAATGCTGCGTGTAATTACAGGTTCTTGAATAGTGCATAATTTGCCATATTTATTAACTAATTGTTGCCAACATTGAGTGACATCCGGTAATGATTCCGGCTCTTACTGTAAGTCAAGAAGCGTTGGAAAAAAAAGGTGTGAAGCAGGTGCAAAATTGTATGGGAAAAACTGCCTCAAGGAAAATAAGTGAGCCATCATGTTACTTGATGGGCGTTTCAGAGATAGTTGATGGGCATCACCCAAAAAAAATAATAAGTTGCCGAAAAATTAAAGCAGTTGATTGCACACAAGCATCGTTAGTTTCCCTGCGATAGAGCCAATATTACTTGGCGGAAAAATATGGTAGTTTAATTTTGAAACAACTAAAAATTATCACATTCAATAATTTTGGTAACAGACGGCAAGGTAAATATTTTGACTAAACAATGACATTTAAATGTTATTGTTTAGTCAAAATATTTACCTTGCCGTCTGTTACCAAAATAGTAAAATGAGACGACGCGACGAGAGTACACCTGAGCTGGTTTTAATATGGCGAGTAATGTATACGTCTCAGCAAGTAATTATTTTCCGTGCTGGTGATCATAACCTGCAACATAACATTGTATTACAGTCGCGCTTCATGCTTGCTTATTCAGGAGCCCCACAGCAACTGATGAGCATGCTGGGAATAAGATCATCCCATTTTGGACTTACTAGGTCTTCATTTCCCATGCTTCAATTTTAGTTAGCTAGTCAAACTCCGGTAAAAGGCGAGTACCGTATTAAATTACCATCATCAATTTAACAGTGTAAACTACACCTTCTGCCCATATCAGACAATGGACTCAGTGTCTGCAATATTATTTTCACAGATAGCAGGAATCCCTGTAAGTTTACAGTCATATAGATTTCATTTACGCTGCAAAATGTTAAATATGAATATTGTTCCATTTCAATGCATTGGAAAGAAATAATATTTGCATCGCATGTGCAACATTATTGTGTACGTGGCATCTGGCTGAATAAATATGTGCCATAGCCTTCTGTAACTGACTGCCCCTTTTATGTTTGATAACGACTTTTATGTCAATAAAATATGCCGATGTAAAATTCCACCATATAAAAACCTTCATTATTTATTCACCTGCACTGTTGACTATACTTACACACAATGTACTGCATAATGACACAGTAAGGGTCTGATAATAACCATGTTCTCCTTCGGGCGAGACCAGGCAACAGCATCAATAATTATTACTATGCGGTAAGCTTACTTTATATTTCCGTGCCTTATCTTTAGCCGTGTTACACTGAATTATACACAGCCGCCTAGAATATCTGCGAGTGATAGTCGGTCCGCAGCACAATTAATTTATTCATCTGGTGATAGTTCATACTCACGTCGGAGCTGTGATGGTGAAAGAGCTCTTGGATAAACAGATGGGCGACTCAACCCGGATTTTCAACCCTTAATCGGATTACTATGAAATGTTTAATAGACACCCAGTTCTGCTTTTCCACGGGAGCGATTTAGTGACATATATTACAGTTCCCTCTGCTGTCGAGCGGTGAAAAGAGAAAACCAACCAACCGAAGCACAAACGACCGTATAATGTTCTATTCACTGAAATGGGCGGGCAATGTGCTACAAAATTAACTTAAATCCGTGCGGCATCTGAATGTTGCATTAGATGCTCTCAGGTACAGTGTACTGATGCATACCATGCAGGGGGATCACCACAGGCAAAGTGAAATTATTTAACCAACGGTTTATTATTCCAGTGTCTTTCCAACAGTTGATACAATGAGTATGCTTAGCACATTTAACTTCAGGCGTTTTGTAGCATGACAGCAACAATGGATGCTGCACAGGGTGTTCAAAAAGTTGAGATTTGCAGCTTATTCTCAGAATGATCGTACTTTGACTGGTATATATGCACATAAGATTAGAACGAGTCAGAAATCCGAACTGTCAAGGCACCAGCACCTCTTTCCTAGCTCTAGTAAACTTTTGAGAGCCCGTCCTTGATCTCACAACCCGCTGACGAGTGGGTAAACTGGCATCTTTCATCATCTCCCCAGAGTTTGGAGACGGCCAATGATAGGGGCGCAGCATATGCAAAGAAAGGAAGGTATATAGAGAGCCCCACCACCTCTCTCGTTGTTTTTTTTCCTCTCTGTCTATATCTTCAGCTCTTTCTCCTCCGAGTTCAGGCGTCCGCACCCTCATAATGCGTGTAGCGCAGAGTTCATCGCCTGCCAAGTGTCTCCCAAAATGGCTCTTAAGGCAGAATACGGCCTGCTTCCGGATCCCTCACTTGATTCATTTTAGGAGCCTGCCTCGCAAATGAGGCAGCTTGGATCTGCGCATGATTTGTACCTCACTTTTACGTGTTTCTCTCATTTTTCTGTAAAGAAAAAGTGCGTAAATATGCTCATTATTTTAAGTAACGAGAGGCTCTGAATAATTGGAAGCATGCAGAGCTGACAAGTTATAGCAAATAGTAGAAAAATGACATCCGTCAGCAAAGTAAAAACTATGAAAAAAATAGTCACACTGCCAAAGTGCTTCAGGATTTTTTTTAAACATGTAAAATGATACACTGCGTCGCATGATAAGACCTTGTTGCCTGTTTGTCTTCAGTACGTTGCCTGAAGCCCTTTCAGCATTAACGATGAATTGTGTGCAAGTCTGTGCATCTCGGGCAGGTGTAATTTTTGCATGTAATTGTGCTGGGGCCAAAGAGAAGCCCATGTGCGTAGTGTGTATATAGGACTGACCCTAGTTGTTCCTGCTCTTCCAGCATTGATATTTATGTGAGTAATTCCAGGGGTGGTGACACCAGACCGTCCCTTAAGAGTCAAACAGACCTTCCCCGGCTTGGCATGTGAGTTATAAACTGGGTTCCGGAGCAGGAAATGTGAATGAGCTTTCAGGTTAAAAGTGAAGAGATGAGGATGAAGGAGGCCAGAGATGAAGCGAGGCCATTTCCGGACCAAATTGTATAAATTAAGCCTGGGATATAGTACGGTGTAGTCCCTTCAGTACCTCTGCCCCTACAAGCACTAGTTTGAATAATACCAATTCACATGAGGCTCAATGGGAGAAAAAAAAGGAACACTGCCCACTAACTTCATTATATCAAGGATAATGAAAGTGCCAACTTGTAAATGTATGGTATCAGCCATATAAAATTCAAATTATACAAATTGCTGCCAGGAATTTGGAAAATCTCTGATTAAATAATATGCGTCACTATTTGCAAACGTGCAAAATATTCTGGCCAACGTTGCACTTCATTTTGATGGTCCATATCTTTGGGTCTCAAATTCACATCCGTTGGAACAGGTGCCTCTCACTTCAGCAGACTGCAGCTTTTTACAGCTTTTCTCTCTCAAACCCCCCCTGAAAGTACTCTTCTTCACAATGGCACGTCCGCACTAGTTTTTCCCCCAGCTTTTACGCCAGCCTGCAGATACAATCAGAAGCTCAAACAGAAAAAAATAAACGATGCGTGACACGACATAAAATACCTTGACTGCTGCAATATCTTTCGAGAACGCACTTGAGGCACGAAAAAATGTGAGCAAATCTGGACCAGCCGGTGTCGTAAATTACTCCGTTTTATAAGTGATGTTGTCTTTGTCTCCACCCACAAACATGTAGACTTTGTTTACAATGAAAATTATAAATTTTAATTGCAAAAGCCATGACAGTTAGTAAGTTCAGTTATGCCCACTAAATTAATTATTTATAACTCTAATTAGAAGCTGTATCCCTCAGGGCTCGTGTATACATTAAAATATCGTGTGTTTATTTTAATAGTCGCACAAACAAATGGCAACTAAAAATACTACACAGTAAACATAACATTGCAACAGGCAAAACTATGAGTTCAGGTTCCGTTTACTATTTTTCATGCTCAGTTTAGTGTAAAAATAATGAGTCATAAAAACAGTGCACAACGACCCGAGCTGTACTGTACACGAGTGTAAAAGTTAAAATGTCACCGTGGCAAACTCTATGCCATAACAACTCAAAACTGAAAACATATGTAACTCTACGTCAAATTTAAGCTACATCGTAATATAATATTTGTGCCCTACACTTCATCATGATTATTACATTGACATTGAAACCCATACATAGAAAATTACTGCCCCTGAGTAATGTAGACCAGCATTTATTTTGAGTCGACATCGATCTTCACATATCACCCTTTAAAGATGGTGATTGATTGTGGAGCAATAAGGAGGAGGCAGATCCGGCTTTAAAAGTCAAACATCCCACTCGAGAAATCAGTGTAATCTCTTTATACCCTACTACACAGGAAGGCTGAGGCCGATACAATACATTCACTCGGCAATCTACCAACTTCCAAATGCATTACGATAGCGGCTTAAACGCAGGCTTTAAATGCACCACTGTGCTAAATCAACAATGCAATATCTCAGCTTTCTTTGTTTATAAAGGCACGCTGCTTATATTCATAGAGTACATAAACCCATGTTGTAACCCCCTCTCTTCATGTGTATATATATTTACAACATTCCGGTAGGTATTTCCACCGCAGCTCACGTCTTTTCCCCCCCTTCGTTGTCGCTCGAGATGTTATAAATGCGCACAAATACTTAGTGTCGAGGCAGAGTGAGTACGAAACGATGTTTTTCCAGGCGAGGAGACACGGCTCAGGAGCATTTTTAAGAGATCTTCCCCATACCTATTGCACTCCACACAACCTCGCTCCAACAACTAGAATTCCAGCTGGAAACTTTTATGGGCACGAGTTATCCATCGCCCAAAGCTGCACTCTCTTTCTTATTTTTTTTTCGAGCAAGAAAAAAATATTACTTTATGTCTCAGTTTTAGAGCTTTGCGAAAAAAAGCACACGTGAGCAGTAGCATCTCTATAGGTACTACACATGTGACAATGCATGAAAAATTGGAACATTGACTGACAACTACCATATGTATAAAATTAAAACTAAAACAAATTTGACATGAATATTCACACTAAAAATGCTAAATCAGCTTGGAATTATTCGTCTGGAATTACCTTGCAATTTCTTCGTACTTCTTAATGTAGAAGGTACACATGATTAAGAAGGGTGTTACTTTTCTGTCACACTTTAGAAATTGGCAAATAACTTCCCTGCAGGACGAGTGCTAATGACTTGGCTCGACGCAGCACATAAGCACCGTGCTGGTGTGTGCAAATCAGCTTCCAGAAACAAGCTTACCTTCGTCCTCAGCGTTTCCTACAAGTTGTTTATCTAAGGGAAGCGACACAAGACTCATTAACCGATAATAATAATCTTTTTAGTGCTGCCAAAAGGGAGGGAAGACTTGATTCTCTCCCAGGCTCAGAGAGCGTCATTGACTTTAACCTGCTGTCAACGTCTTTCACTAACTTAGTTGCCGTCTTATTAGCTCACAGAGGAAAGCCTGACGTGTCTATGCTTACAGTATTATGGGCTTATGGTGCAACCTGCTCGCTACGCAATCCTTGTTTATTATGATTAAATCGGTATAGATGCCAACCTAATTGCCTCTTCCGCCTCCAAACATTGAGACACTATGTGCAACTAATAATAAATAATATCTCATCTGTCCAATAAAACAGGTTCCAACTTTTTTACTTGCGGCAGATAAATAAAGAAGTATTAAGTGTGGAAATAATTGTCTGTTTAGGTGCAATCGTACAAAACATTATGTGAATATAATATTTTATGTCAGTACTAATTAATTTGCGGTCTTGAGTAACCTGGTACATTCTGTGCATGCTTATTATTTCAACATGCATATATAACAAAAGCAAAATGTGCCCTAAAGCTACTTGCCCATTAGTGCTTGTTCTTTTTTTTCCTCTGTGTAAGTAGAGAACGTACTGTAGGCCTACACTATGTACAGTGCAGTAAGGGGGTCATTTTTTTCAAGCTGCAAGTTCACTTCAGTCCATACAATATATAGTCACATTACGCAGGACTCGTTCCATTAATGGATGGAATCGAAATTCCAATTTTAAAATGGGCTTCCAGTTAGGGCTCACCACATATGGGGGCATTCGTTAAACAAGAGAAGGATAGAGTGGCAATAAGCAGAGTAAAATTAGCTTAGTATTGCATCCGTACAGTACAGACTGTAATTGCCGATGAAACCCTATAATTACAGTGCTTGTTTCGTACAACATTGCCATGTATCTTATACACAAGGGTGGTACGCGCACTTACACTCGGATTTAGGACTTGTAATTTGAAGGTGAAATAAAAAATAGCAATTTTCTGTTATAAACTCGCAAGAAGCCTAAATCAGAAAGGAATAATGGTCCACATTATTTTATTTGAATTCATATTATAGCGTCAGTTATTTTATTCTGTGAGATAGTCATACTCTGATGATTGATGTTTTGTTCAAAACAAGGTCATTTCCCCCTATTTGCCAAAAATGTTTGGACGTTAATTATAAATTCCGCCGCCATTATAATTAACGTCATTCATTTAGATCACTAAACCCGCAATTAATATAATGGCAGGTTGGTAACCACTGAAGTTTGAACAAAATGCCACTATAATATTACGATGGGTGCTTATATGACAATATTTTCTCCCATATTCATGAAAAGCACGAAATATTGTTCGGTACTGTTCGTATACGACGAATCATCGGAGCTGACAGTGTCGACATTACGCCCATCTTATTGCGTTATGAGCAGCAAAGTGTCCTACCAGAAAATATCAATAATTCGGGATAAAATGTTTGCTCCGGTTGCAGTGTCCGCTCATTTTCAGGGACTCCTCTGTGAGGAGATATAAGGTGTCACGGTGGTTGACAGTTACCGGCGTATTTAAGGGACACTGACAGGCGAGTAACTCCTACCGCACGAGCTTGTCTCCCATACGCCAGGTTGGCCACAGATTTAGTAGATTTTAGCAGACACGTCCGAAAAGTCCGTATCCTCCAGCGCATAAAACCCAACTGTCAAATCTGCGGGAGCGTCAATTATTCGGTGAGGGTTGTTCTTACATTCCCAGTAGGCCCATCGGATGACAAATGCGTATGGACATCTTTTGGAGCAAAAAATATATTTAAAAATGAAAAAATAATCTGCTTGGAGTAATTTTATACCATCACTATTATCTCAAATGTGCTTTTTTTAAAGAAGACGTCTGTATATAGGCAGTGCTTGGCTTTTAAAAATAATGGCTGGCCTGGAGTGGTTTGCTACTAGTGGAATCGAGAGGAATATTGCGGCTTGCCTGCAGGAGAAAGGGGGGAAAAGAATGAGTCAAAAGCACCTTCCTATGGCTGGAGAAACTCCGGCCTCACAAGTTGGGTTCTCTCTCAACCTCCCCCCCACGAAAACTTTCTGGGCATATTGTAAGACACTCTTAGTGTACCTTGCACGCGGCTGCGTGTAATGAGATTACCTAAGCAAGATGGGAACGAGGGCAGACGGAGAAAAGAGGACGACGAGGCAAAAGGAGATATTAAAGCTGTCGGTTGCAGGTGTTATCTTTGGCGTAGGAATTTGTTTCCCGTCCCTTCCACCAACCAACCAACCAACCAAAGAAGAAGAAGAAAAAAAGTTTGGATGAAAATCTGTCGCGTTCGACTACCACTTTTTTTTACACGTCTTTTGCCAACCATTCTCTGGAAGTTTGTAAAAACGGAGGTGACAAATGAAGGGAGTTGGCGTGATTGCTTCTGGAGAAAGTCAAGAATTGCTTCTGAGGTACTATTGCAACCCGTCTAAACGAATAATCTGATTCAAATTTGGCTTGGAAAAAAAACGGGGGGCGGTATTTACTACATCGGGCTGTAAAATATTCCGTCACCGACAGGAAAGTTTGAAGCAGCTGAATTCCACGTCGCTTCTTCGTCATACTCGCTTCACTGAAGCATTTCTGGCAACGTCACAAAAATAGCCCTAGTGTCAAGTTTTACGACTCGTGTCACAAGCCGCGAAGGGGGGAAAACCCCTCTCTCTTCTTCTCGGAAGAATTTTTATAATCACATTGTATTTTTACGACAGGCTGTAGTTAAGAACTATAACTATTATTGGAGATAATAGCTTCATTTTATTGGGGGTAGTTAATTTGAAAATTGGTCTAGCGGCAACTAGAATTAATCATAGATTAAGATGGAGCACCTTGCAGGATACCATGGATTATTATTTTTACTTAGTCGCTAATTTTAAAACACTAAGTCCCAGAAAATGTGTATGACTAGTATCATGCCAGAGTGACATAATTATACAACTTGTAGTACTATTTTTGTGTCCTGCCTTTTCCTGTCCTACCCTACTTTTTTGCATTATTTTTGTCTGGTATCATACCATACCACGCATACTAACATCATTCTCCTCGCAATTTACACGTCACAGGTGTTTGGCACGCACCCTCTTCCTTCCTGCAACGCAAGCACATACTCGACTCTCCAAAATAATCCGACTTGTACTGTACAACCTGACTCCCCAATTAAAGTGCAACTGATCTTCTTACTGAAGTGGTAATCTCTAAGAAAACATGCAAAAAAAAACTCTTCAAGACACACTGTGTAATCCTTCGCTCTACGACTCATGAATCTTAGAGCCCACAACATGAAGGGGATTACCTCACTTTACTGTACATAGCTGCTTACTTACGTTTGGGCGACCTCCGATTACACTTGGGCGCCTTGATCCTCTTTCGGAGGCTGGGCAGTGATGGAAAGTTAAAGGAGAACATGTGCGCTAAAATGGCGTCCGAGACGCGACGTCGAGGTGAGGCAACTGAGGCCTAGTCTGGGAGCGTGGCAGAAAAGCGTGCCTTGAGCGGAGGATGCTCGCGAGTCACTGGCCCTTCTCGAAAATAAAACTAACCGCGGGGACACACATCTTTGCAGGAAGTTTTGGAGCTTTGCCCAGGGCCCGTGCAGTGGTACCCAGATTGCTCAGGGATGCCCAAACCAAAGGTGCTTCCAGGGCCGGTTGTTGAACTATAGTGGGGCAGGTCTGTACTAAACTTAAAAATGATGAGGTCACACTATCAAAGGTGACTCAATTTCGTGTGAATGCGCCACCTGTATTATAGTATGGCGTATATTGTTTCGTGGTAGGGGAAAATATGAATATTTTCCGATAGTGATGTTGAAATGAATGGTCCGGGGCTCACAGCAGCGAATTAGGCTGTTCAAAGTGAATGCTCATTTTGGGGAGATGGGAAGCTTATGTATAGTACCGCTTTCACGAGCTGAATACAGAATTTGGAACGTGTTTCCGTTCATTTCACAGCATAATACCTGTGATCAATGTACCTGAAACAAGTGAAAAAACACGAGTGTTTTTACTTTATATTTTATGAAGACCTACAATGCAGAATAATATTAATAGAATTATTTCTCTAGATGTGACAGTTTGAAAATTTTTGAATCAAAACAACATTAGAACCATTGATCGTATATGAAATCAGCTTTCGAGAATCTGAAGGTTACAAAGTTGGCATAATTTTAGCTCAACAATGTGGAGGAATTATCTGTAATTAGTTAGAAGTCCACATTGTTCAGAGTTTAACTGAATTTGTCAGAGTGTATTTCAAAGCGTTTCGAACCCCCCAATTAACTCTGCCTGTGATGGTTTCAAAGTTATACAACTCTCTTTGTTTTACTGGTACAGCAGCTATACGAAATGACTCGCTCACTGTGGAGGTAATTACGGTGAATAATACAAGTCGTCGGAAGGGCAGGAGGAAAAAAAAGAGAGTACAATATTTCATTTCGAAAAAAAAGCGTGCTCGTTTTGACTAAGTGTCACCTGACTTGACAGGGGCAGGAAAATACACCCAAGCAGTTGGTACCAGGTGGAGTGACTGCAAGATGTTTTCAAGGCAATTACTGTTAGGCCTACTAGACATATTCGATCCGTCATTCTGCTCAGATGTCACGTCACCTTCGCGTCGCTTCTAAACTCTGGAGGATGCCAAAAAATATTATTTTGACAATATTAAATCTGCTAAGGCGGCAAAAAAAATGTCCGGTTGTCGTTTGTTCCGGGTATATAATTACATTAATGCTCTTGACATTGTTGAATGCACAATTGCAAAAGTATGACTCGACCTTTTCGGCTAGCACGACATGTGAAACTGCGTAACGAAGTTAGATTGGTTAAACAATGCAGAGTTCGTGCCGTTCATAAAAAATAATATTAAATTAGGTATTTACAGAGTGATTGTCAGATGTTGCATTTTGCGCGAGGTACATGCTTCGGACACTCTTGACTGCCAGATGCAGCCAACAAATAAAATAGCAGGTGCCCTTTACGCCTAGCGGGTTCTAAATAAAACTTAGTTTAGGTTTCGCTGAAAAGGTCACGCTTCTCCAGCAGATGTAGTACAGTGTATTTCAGTTGTTGCTATACATTCAGAGTAAATCAGTGTTGAAGTTCTCTCAACAATAAAAGGCTGGCTAAAATACGCAGGGCAATATTTCACCAAGGTAAACTCATACATTGATATTATTAATCAGGTACACTCCATAGCTTTGCTTTTATTACAGTAAACTCATTATGGGAAACTTTCTTCATCTTTGGAAATAGTGAACAGTTTTTACTCAAAACAATACTTTTCCTACTCAGCAAAGGTTGAATAATTGTTTTATTGGGGAAGGAAGGATATAACGTAATGATATTTATTCCTTCAATGGATACGTTGGGCTACTTAGTTTCAGGATTGCTCAAACTTTATAATGAAAACCGAACTGGAGCTACAGATGTTTGAACACTAATGGCACATCAAGGAAGTGATGTTTGGTCGTCACTGCCGTGTTTACCTTGGCCATTAGAAAGAAAGAGTGGTATATAGCTGAGTGCGGCAGGGTAAAACGATCCCTGCATTATCCTGCTCTTACTGCCAACCTTTATTCTCTTCTGCATTGCAGAGAGGCCTGGAACGCAGGAGCAATTTTCCTTGGGTAACCTGCTGCACTTTGAATCTAGGAGATAGGTCTTGTATTTTATTAACATGGAAAATGCAATAATTTATTCGTGGTAATGTCGGCAGGCACTGTATATTTCATTAAACTTCCTCAGACTAAAGTGAAACTGTACTCCCGACTGTACAGACACTTAGAAGTTTTATCAACGTAAGATGTACGATTAAGTTGCGATAATCCTGGCATTTGCCGTACAGTGAAGCACTAAGTAATGCAGATTACAGTATGAGCAAATAAAAGAAGCCGCTCCAGCAGAGTGGCGACAGGTACTCTCTCACCGCACATCGTATAGCCTGAAATAAACGTAGCCAAGTTGGCAAGAAGCCTGTGGTCAATCTGACGAGAAGGACATGCCCTCGACCTATTGCTGAATATCGCTCCACGCCTACAGCACCACCTCCTCATCCAAGCTGCACGCCAACTCGTAAAGTCCAGGATTTCTACTATCTTTTCCGCCAAAAGTACTCCACCTACTCACTTTTGCAACTATCTCACCCATTTCTCACTCTTTTTCAAACCTTCCTGTATAATACGTAATGGCAATATTTAAAATGGTGAAAATAATGATTTAATTTTAAATAATACCATGGGTTGAATTCTAAAATTACTGCCATTTCTACGTTGCGCAGTAATAGCAATTGTTTCATACTACAGAGCAATTAAATTTACTGTACGTGCCTCGGAGATGACCGAATTGTAATATTCCATGTAATACCACTGCAGGTGAACCGCACACAACCCTAATGTATCTACATTATCTGAAGTACAATACATAACTTATACCTTACGTTTCGTCAACACAGCCTAGTTACATAGTATGCAATATTTACAAACTTGTATGCGGAATTCAGTAACGAGTAGTTCAACTACATGAATTTAATAATAAGGGCAACTTTAACAAAAACTTAACAATTTAACAATTTAAGCAATATTCCGATTCATAAACCATGTTTAACACTTGAAATGAATTAGTAAATAGGCTACTTTCGTGTTTAACTCAGACAACCTGATTTCCACAGTAGGCAGTTCAAACAACGTACGCTTGACCATTTTGACATGTAGCCTACAGTATACAAAACACACCACATCCAACCCAATATCCACCCTCTGTGGCACACACACTTCATGAAAACTTCATGCGTGTATCCGCAAAATGTATTGTACTTCCAAAATCGGATCTGGGGCCACGCAGGCACCAACCCACGCCATTAATAATTACCCCACCCCAACTTTTGTTGCCGACCCCAGTATTGCCTTCAGCTTCTGATATTATTCCGTGCTGCCCCATGCAAATAGAGCTGCATCACAACTGGGAGACACCTTCTGCCTCTGAAATCCGAAATGATTTCTACGCGACCACCCAGCGCCAGTTTGAAAAGCTTCCAAGAAGTTCCGCCAAAAATCGAGGCCCTCATTTCTCTGAGATAGCCACAGTAGGAAGCCAAATAACAGCGGAGACTACAGCTCCTATACCGAAGATGACAGCGATTTTAATCAGCGGCTAATCCATATCCCTATTGTTATTCCAGACCGCAGCTCAGAAGTAGGTGACGTTATTATTTCCTGACGGGGAATCCCCCGCAACCTTCCCAGCTACTTCTGGCCCTACCCCTGCTTCCAATTAATCCTGGTGATATAGAAGCATGCCCTCCTTCTCATTCTGCCAGCGTCTTGGAAGAAGACTTTTCCTTCGCCATGGGGAGTCTGAGCACGCCGAAACTAGAGGGGGGGAAAATTAAACCTGATGCTGCTAGGAGGGTTTTGCCACGCCAAAAATATCACCCCCCCCCTTTCCCTTCCCCTTTCTCCGTAGCCACTAGGATGCCATACCGTAGTTTCCAGATGCAATCGCATCCCGAGACATGCTCAAGTGTTGCGGCAGAGTGCTTCACAAACAAGGCGAAATTACCATCAGGATGGGGGAATAGGCTTTCCGATTGGTGGCAGATTAATTATTAACTCTAGGGCTGTAAGTCCCTTAGTGTGCATTTACGATGCCACAACTGTCTCGGGGGCGACTCAGCAATCACAGGGCCCGTAGACTGCTTAGTGGGCCTAATTACTTGCGACTCCTAGTATCACATGGTCCCGGCAGATGTCTTCTTATTCAGCATCTCTTATGTTACAAGGCTGGATCCCAAAGACGGATGCTTCTGACCGAAAGCATTTGAACACTGCCTTCAAGATGTCATCTTGAGCGGAATCCATGAACCGGAGCCAAATGGAACGGGAGGGATATAATTTGACCAGGAGCCAACAGAAACACGGTTGGGAGCGGGTCTTAACCGGACTGGATAAATACACATGGTAACCACATTCACGGCAATAAAAAGAACACAGGAGCTTTTCAGTGATGGGAGTTGGGACATGCCCGATGTGGGATTGCAATTAACGCGGATTACGTAACACTTTTAATTATATGCGGTGACGAAATGATTAGCAGCTATCAGCGACATATGTTTCTATATATTTTACTTATTAGTATTCAAAATTCATAATCTGGTTGATCGCTCCCTATCCTTCTGATGACGCAACGTAATTGATACCAAAATGCTAGGGCCTCGTAAGTGATTAGGAAAATAAGCCCCGCAAACAGTGTATCCGTTCAACTCTGCGGTAACACGACCTGCGTAAAAATTCGGCCCCCCCCCTCCCTCCGGAATGTACCCGGGGTTATTTAACCTTTGAACCGTCGAGCTGGCTCCTATTTCGTGGGCAACAACAGGCACCGAGGCCCTCATGTAGATTTGATGTGCGGGTGTTATTACCGACTTGACATTATGACACGGAGGGCCATGGGTAGCCCAGGCAATGGAATGCAGCGCTCTGTGCAAGTGCTCAATCATTGATGAGCCGAGGTGCATGCATAGTGTGTGTCCGTGTGTCTGTGCAAATGCAATGCATGGGAATAGTGCCTGGCTTTAGAAAAGGGCTTTGGTACGAAGCCGAGTTGGCAGTGTTTGGGCCTCGACACCGAGTTGGCAGTGAATGAATCCAGCAAGTCCAGGGTACCCCTGGGAATCCTCCTGCAGTCTCATAAGGAACCAAATCGCATGTACACACACAGCAGAGAAAGAGAGAGGGGAAAATAGGACAAGATGGCGGCCTCCTCCTTTTCCTTATTCAGGACCGCCATTCAGGGCAGATGAAGCGTGAAGCATGGTTTCTATTGACTGGCCATGGCTTCTTCTTCTTTTCTACGGTGATGGAGTGCGCTTATGGCTGGTGGAGATGCGCGGATTTTATATATGCCTGCCGCGTCTGCACTACCAGAATAGGATCCGGGTTTCTTCCGGGATATTATCCGGGATCTAGATGGCCACGCAGATTCATAGTTACAGTCTGGAAGACCCGGATGGGTGGGGCAAGGTACTTAAATATGATGGAGTTGGAAATATTGGCTGGTGAGTAATTCTTATGGATTCTAAAATATTTTTGAGCAAAATTGCACTCAAGGAGTGACGATCTTCCTAGAGAATTTGCATGTTTGTAAGTATAATAGAAGCCAAATTTTATTTCCATTTCATGGAGCATGCTACAAATTATTATTAGCAATTTTGACAAAGGGCACATCCGTAAGTAGGCCAATATAATTTTTGCTGCGGGCTACTGCGAGCAAATGTTACGAAATATGAATCATAATTTTTATCGATTAAGCAATTATTATAATTCGACATAGAAAGTTGTGGTTTTCTGCGTACTGTATTTGGCCTGAAATTGCAACAAACCACACTAAAAAATAATGCGCTATTTGCATTTGTTGCGAGCCAGGAAAAACTATGTGCATTTTATTAATTTTAACAAAATGAAATAATTATGTGTTCTCGAACTGGCCATTGCAGTTTTGGCAAGATGTCCTCTCCCTCAAACCCAATAAATAAAGTAGAAGGGGGAAGGAAGCACACCTCAGGCAGCATCAGCAGACTTTGGTGGCAGTAACTACGGATTTCTTTTTATCGACATTGAAGTTAAACCCCGAGTCCAGCGGTCGCAGCGGTGGGTCCACCTGCAAGATCCGCACGCACTGCGAGATGAATCTTTCAGGTGACAGAAACCAATACCTTTTAAATCTTTTCCGAACTTCTCCAAGGACACTAAACCCCTAAGTGGATCTGCCCCAATAAATTTTCCTCCAGTCCACACCGCAAGAACCCCCTCCCTTTCCTGTGGCAGAAAACCCAATGTAACTATAGTACAGCTCATTCGATTACTTACTCCACATAGAATTGCACAAAATTTAAATAAATGTATATAGATAGATATTTTTATTTGGAAGACAGTCCAGTATCGTGTTGTGTCTAGCTTCATTAAAAATTAGAATAAATGTAATAATGAGCAAATTCTCTCATGTTAGCGGAACAGGCTAGGTAGCAGAAAAATTAATTATACATTAAAAAAAAACATTTCGTATCGTAATACAGAGGTTATATTTAATACTTTTCATCGATAAAGTGTAAGTGACGTTAATTTGTGTGTCTCCTGCAAATCACAGCCAGTGCATGCTGCGCCGCCTTATATTCCCTGCACATGACGCACATAGATGCAAATTGGCCTGCGGCTTTTGACCATGTTTATAGTGGAAACCCCCGAATTTGCGTTGAGGTCGTGGATGTCGCGGGGTCGGCGACATAAACCCCCCGCTCCAGGATTGGGGATCAGCTCCACAAAGCGCCATGAACGGTTGCCACGTCCACTGATAAACCGTTTCTGTACGCCCGTAAAACTTAATTCGCGCGTAGATAAATCGGGACTAGTGGGATTTTTCATGCGGGGGTGTGCCACTGCCAGCAGGTGTTGCTAATGGCGATTGTCAGTATTAAAGATAGGCTGCTGCCGCGGGTCATTTGCATGAGGACGTGTATCCGGATGATCATTGCAGGGAATGCCCCGGGTGTGCGCCCATGCATGCGGATATGTCTATATATGGCTTAGAGTGTAATTGACGACTGCAGATAACTCACCAGAGATGATCAGGCCCAAGGTGCACCCGTCCTTCTTCAGAAGCTCAACCACTGAAGTTCCGCGTCTTTCACCTGCAGAAGAAAGGATATTTTTTTATACAAAATGTCGGGCAGTTTCGAAACATTATAACAAGGCGACAGCTTGTGGTGAAACTGCCCTTATAGAGTTGTTATGGAGACGCTGTGTGGTGACTACCTGAGATAATTACATCATTTTGGCCAAGTTCGGTCAAGTTTTCTGCTTGTACCCATAGAGTAAGAAACCAGCAAAGTGGGCCAGTTAGATCGCTGAAGTGCATTAATCCTGCAGAGGGTTTTTGCACCCTTTGGATACAAGGGTACGGTCTGTTGTCGTACAGTCTTTAATGGCAGCAATTAATCTCGGTGTGGTGAATGGCGAAAGAGCTTGACTCTGTAACTGGATGCCTCTGCTCTTGTATCAACAAGAAGAGGAGGAGCAGGAGTTGTGTGGGCAGGGGAAGAGAAAAGCCCGCGTCAGACGCACTGCAGGATTAATTAGGATGCAGTTGATAGATACTTGCAATGCTTGTGTTGGGCACCGCCTTGTTCTACCTTGCCTCCTGCTAATTGCCTCTCTCTTGTCCTACTTCCCTCCCAACTCTGGATGGTGTGCCAGGAGAAGACAGAATATATATCCCAAGCATCATAATATGCAGCTCGGTATGATATTGGAGGACGTCGCGACGTAAGGTGAAGCACTGCGACCCACATTTTTTGAGGCCCTCCTCTGAGGCCAAGTTTATTACCAGAGGCTTGGAAAGGAAGCAGGATGGAGAAATCGATGGTTTGGGTCCCGGATAACGTTTTCCCCATCATCTCAGTTGCTCGTAAAAAGTGGCAAGAAGCAGTAAGGACTTCGATTCAATCTCCTATCCCCTGTAGCTGGTGATTAAAAAACTGGGGAGGCTGGAAGGGACTTCTAATGTGACTGCTGCTGAAAATGGTATTTATTTAATTTGAGTGGAAATAGAGGGGATCTTATGGGGGTTACGTATAAGAATAGTGGGGGCGTTGGGTCGAACGAGGAGAAAAACAGAGGTAAATGGTGCTGTCTCTCATGCCTTGATCCAACATCAAAGTTTACGATGGCATCACGAAAGCTCAGTTTCTTCTTTCTGGTTTTATTGTCCTTCCCTGAGAGACGGGCAACCCCTTTAAGCATACGTTTGGGGGCCACTATTATTTGGAAGGTAGAAACTGAGTCGGCGATATTCAAGTGGGTCGCAACACTGTGTTGGCTGAATGAACACTTTGATGTAAACTACTGCACTGCACAACACAATGCATAAATAAAATATTGAAAACAATGAATTTTTAATGGTGGACATGAATTCGGATTTTACGTATTTATTTGACGTTTGGTCACTGCTCGTGGATATCATATGCATGAATATAAATAATTAGCTTGACACCACATGAACGTATATTAGACTTCTCGCAATGTTGAAATGTGGAAATATTTTGCAACAACCCGTTTACCATTGTGCTCATAAGAACAGTGACAGGCAGCATATTAATTTTATACGGTGTGTTACTATTTTCATGTCGAGTATAATGTGCATGAAGGACAAAATAATTATCTTTTTATTCGCCTGGCCATAATATTTATTGAATATTTCGGAGATATTTTTCATGGCAATAAATCGGTTGGAATAAGCACACACACTTCACAGGTATAAACAACTATGAATTCAGTGGGCCTGCAGGCCTGCATCATGTTTACATTGCATATTTAATTATTTATTACAGGTCGCTTTATGAATATTGTACTGCAATATTTACAGACCTATATGCTTTTATGACCTGTAATTTTGAGATTATTACATTGCGAGTAATTATTTGTATTATTTAAAGCTTCTGACAGTGCATGCGGGAAATATACAGTGTACTCTACCGCATTCTTTCTTGGAATTATTTAATAAATAAGGATAGGTAATATTTCTGTGTTTCTTTTTTTGCTGTCAAACTATAGGTACATTACTGGATGTATACAGTGTATGAAAAAGTGCACAGCTTGCACGATAAAAAGAGCCCTGTATTTAGTAAGTCATCTTTCAAGCGGTACAAAATTATAGCGCAAATTGCTTGCGAACACGCTTAAAACTTCAGCTGCAGTTTTTTTTAAACAAGACCACAGTATCAAAGCAATAAAAAATAACTCTCTGCTAAGAAAGCAAGTTAAGCAACCATCTTAGCCACACTCATCGCAAAACAAAAACCCATCTCCTTTTGTAATGATTCGACGAAAAGCCAGCGTAAATGCGGAATACTTGTGCCTAGAAGAGAAAAGCTAGCTAGAGAGAGAAAAAAAGAGAGAAGAGAGTGTGGTCTCGGTTAGTTTATCTGGCTGATCCTTGCGGCCTCCCCCCCCCCCCCCTCCCCCGATGAAGGCATGTTTAAAAGTGCTTACACAGCGGTCTGAGTAGGAGGCAAAGTGGTTTTGGGAATTGCAACTTTCCTGGACCTGTTTGAGTTTGTGCGTCTTGAGAGAGAGAGAGAGAGAGAGAGAGAGAGAGGAGGAAAACTTTCCGGCGGAATCCATTTTCTTTATAGGGACCTTTATGTTAGTATAGTTGTAGCTGCTAGATGTGCCTACAAGCATGAATATTCTGAGAGTGCTAGATAGCTGCAAGGTTGGTACCCAACTCGTCTTGGGTGCAGTTCTTGCCCAGAAACATTGAGGACTTCACACTACTTGAATAATTCAGAGTAACCACTCACTGCTTCTAGTGGTGCTTGTATTTCAAAATGTTTACTCCTTGGGAAACTTCATTTTATAAAGTGTGCACGAGTATGTTAATGCCGCTGCACGGCGAGGGGGGGTTGTTCTGCAAGCTTAGAGTGCAAATGGCATGGAGTGAGAGGACCACGGGGCTGGGATGGGGGATCATGCTATGCTGGCTTTGTTGGAAGCTTCCATCTCCTCACGCTCTAAAGGCTTATCCTATACGTCTCCATTACCAGGCATTGCCACACATTATTATTAATTACGGGCGTGGTCTGCAGAGTCGAGCAGAAAATTGTTGTGCAGAGGGACTCTGTGCTGACCAAGTCTTCATTTTCAGAGAAGAGTGAAGAGGAAGAAGTTGTGGAGTGTTGACCACAGCAACGACGTCTGTATAAAACACTCATGCACTAATTTTCTTCAATCCTGATTGTTGATAATGGAGTAAACAATCCATAACTTCTTCCCTTGACTTGGACACTGCAGCACCCTGTACGTATATATAGGGTGAAATATTACAGAGCAACTAAACTGTACAGGTCTGATTGGTCGTGAAAAAGTTGGGGGATGGCGAAATTGCAAGGGAGGCTGCAGTAACAGCGATTGATTTGGAGGGAGAGAAAAAAGAGAGGAAGGTCTGTAGTTAACGTCAGCAGCACTCACCCATCAATTCGCCGGCTCCAAACTCGTCTTCCGCCGTTTCTTCGGCCGACGGCGAGGGCATGTCTGGATCATCCTCTGAAAGCACAAAAGGCCACGAGTCATGTACTGCAACTCAACTGCTACATTTTCACTCAATATTAGCTCATATAACATAATTTGGTTAAGACAGTGTATGAACACAGCGCCTTTTGAGATACTGCATGATGTGGTAGTTACAGCTGTTATTTAAATAGTAGTAACATTAGCTCATACACTGCAATAAATATTTCAAGCGTGCCTACAGTACTTCATCCATATTCACAAAAAGAGTTCTACATCTCGATTGAACTCAAATGTTTCAGCGCCCCGATGAAAGCCATCCTTATTGACTCGAGCAATTCCCTCATCCAAAAAAGCGTGGAGGGGAAAGTCGCCATTAAATCCGAGCGACATGAAAGCGTCTCCTTTGTCGCAAACAGGTCATTATAGGCATAGGTTTGTCACAAAGCTCCCCTTCTGAAATATACAACAAAGTCGTTCGCGGTAGCTGGGGGAAAAAAACAAGCTTTAAAAAACAAACGCATGGAGAATTTAAGCACTGTTAGCTCGGTTAAAAAGAGAGAAGAATCGTTTACAGTTGGGAGGCAACCCTCGAGACCAATTAGACAGCCATTTGTGACGACGTAACGAGGTTAAGAGCTCTCAAAGCGGTTATTACTCCTCAATGACGAGATAAGATTGGATGGCTGGTAGGCCACATCGATGACATATCTGCTAAGGCAGCCGGAGGAAAAATATACCAAGACTCTGCAGGTTTGACAGTGATGCAACGGAGATCTCTAGAGATATATAGTTCGGAGCGCATACTTTTACTGGAACTCTCATAAGTCACACAAGGGGTTTATTCTTGTAAATAAATAAATAAGGCCAAGGGACCAACATGATATCGTGTGAACTGTACTGAGTGTGCGATGCTGCAGTTTTCATACAGATGAATCCACAACATTGAGGCTGCAAAGATAGGACTTAGGCTCTCGAATTAGGGCGCGCTGTCCATGGGAATAGAACCAGTTGACGGAACTAATTTCGAGGGCGCTAGACCTAGTGTATACTACAGGCCTTGTTGGAAAATTCGGATCCGCGTGAAAGGAAACGGCTGGAAGGGGAGAAATAAATGAGAGCTAGGGCCATAATAACACCGTGATGAATGATGCCCACACTACTAATTGGAACGGAGGGGAAAGATGGAGATGTCATAGGTCGCCTCACTGCCAACTGTTGCCTTACACGGAACACGTGTGACATCTTGTTCCGAGACGAAGGAACAATATCTCAACGGAGGTCATCACTTGAACCTGAACTTGATGGAGCAGTTTCTTCAAACACTGTTGCCGAAATTTTGGTTGTGAGGCCCTACTCGTAATGATGGCTATTCATGATTTTAGTTTGATAAAAGTAGGCTATAGTTGAAGCGATGGTGCAATAGGCCCTTAATAACAAAAGTTATTTAAAAATCCGGCAAAATTCCAGGCTTCGCAGGACACTCTTTATTCACCAAAAAAAACTGCGTCCCCTTCTGTCCCATCCCACAATCCTCATATCCCATATATTATTGCAGTCCCCTGACTCTCGGACATTACTTAACCATCGGGGGGCTGGCCTTATTTTCTCTGCTCGACTCTGAGACAACTGATATAGAGCACTCCGGCAGAAGTTTCAAAACAGTTATGCCCAGCAGAGAGAAAAAAAGAAGAAGAAGAGGAAGAAGAAGAAGAAAAGCTAGAGAAAAGAAAGCAATCTGGCATTGAGCCTGAGTGTATATAGGGTAAGGCAGCAGGCGTAGACGAGAAAAAGCGGTGGAAATGCCAGCCTGTTAGCGGAGTGTGACGCAGGCATAAATCAGCGACGGTGGATGGGGAACTTTTGCGAGGTTGTGTCCGATCTGGATGTTACGGGGAGGGGGGGTTTCTCAGGGAGGATGGAGGGCATCGACGACATGAGGGGTGAGGTTCTACATTTAGACCAACATTCGTCAGAATCCTTCCGCCTACTCCTTCAACAAGATTACGCAACATCTTTGTGAGAGTAATATTGCGAAAAATGTTCGGCAACAACTATCTTCAATCTAATTTACAGTGAGTGAGATGAAGCCGGAGTTTAAATATTTGGTCGTTCAGACATCAAATGGAGACACTTTTTCATTCCGCTCTGACCGTATAAATATTGAATAATATTGTGACCTGCCCCTAGGCACCTTTTCTGGCTGCCCATTGCGGCAGTGAATGAATCCAATTACGGGGATCACACTAGATTATCCCCATAAGTGGATTTCCTGCCTGGAGTATTTCATTCCGGAGAACAGGAAAGTAAATTGGCGCATTTTATGCACACGGTATATAATAAAAGAAGTGGTTTTTTTCCCTGAATGACCTGCGTATTCGTGACCATACCCATTCAGAGGCAGGGTTACTGTACTTTTGTCACTTGTTAGTAATCACTCCCGCTCATTTTTTAAGGTTTATGAGCCCTAAACCCAAGTTTATACTTGGCATGTGCTGTAGTTGGAATAGTGGCCGAGAAAAGACGCATAGAAGAAATTGCTCTTATTCGCTCAGCTGGTTCTCTCAGACTATATACCACCACCATCTTTCTTGGTCCACTTTGTGCAGTATATTGCTTTTTTTTCTCTCTTTCCTTCTCCTCCTTACTTCCTTCTATCTCGTAGCCTTCTTTTGCAGAGAAGCAATGTTGTGCTCTGGCGAGTGAGAGCAAGAAGACCCTCGCTTTCATTGGATTGGCCCACACTATTCCGGGCATCAAAGCGGCGATTTCTAAACGCATAACGAAAAGAACAAGCTAATAAATCAAGGATAGGCTATAGGACCGTGGACTGAGGGGGGCCCAGAAAATTCATCGACGCATTTTAGCTGGCAGAGAGAGAGCTAGAGAGGATTTATACACAGTGGGAGTTACAGGGGATATCATTTTAAACCATTGGCACATCAATAATGTCGGAATCTAATGGGGCGAGGACGCTAGGGGACGCTAACGTAACACGAAGTCAGGAGGACGGGTCCATTTGTTCTGTTTTGGCGTTTTGGGAAATGGAGCGAGAATTGCTAGTTAGTAGGACCTGACTATTTGGGAAGCGAGAGTGTTAAATAACATTACTGGGAAGGTATGGTGTGCTCATGAGGCCAGAACTGGAGGGGTATAAATAGTGTGGTTAGGGGTCGGTTGAACTAGGTCGGATTCATTAAAAAGTCAGATTCTTGATGTGTCCGATGTAAAGTGAGTTGGAATTGAGGCGTCTGTTTTACATAAAGATTATTTAGACTGTAATAACACTTTTGAAACAGTTACTATTAGAGATTTTTCACAAATGTGAGCTGTTATGGTTACGTGGACTTATCCTTTTAAAAATCTGCCAAATTCGATGCCTATTGCTCCAATACAGGTCATTCCCCGCAGGAAATATTTTGCAATTCAGATCTTTACGGAATGATTAACTTCGGCCTAACATTAGCAGCTTTTTTTGATAACTTCTAAGAAGTGAATGTTTTAAAGTGGCTACTAAAAATAAGCATCTTTATTTGGCGAAAACAAGCGGCAATTATAAAACGTTCGCCTCAGTTGTAACGCGCTGTATAAATCCTCTTGTTACTTATCATTTCACAATAATGGCCATGAGGATGCTCTGCCGCAATAGTTCTTAGACGCGTTTAATAATTAACACGATGCAAATCATCCATGAACTAAAGCTTATGTCACAGTGTTTGAAGTGTGCAATAGATTAATTAATGCAAAAGGGCAAGAAGGTAAGACGCACTAATGAAAAGTAAGTAACAAGCTCTTTGTGTTTGCACGAGCATGACGGAATGAAAAGTAACCTAAAGTTCCTAGCGGCATAAGCGCAAGAACCTAAAGAATCTTACACTAAATTAACAATTACTTCATATCCTGATGATGCACAGACTCAAGTCATGCTGCCGCTTGATTTGTTAAATTATAGAAGCGTTGCTTAAGGCGTGTAGAATATGCATCAACAACTGTGAGCCCCCAGTGGTCTATTAATTTTGCAGATAGTAACAAGAGGGCGGGATAAGACGCTGCAGTGGCGCATGCACATCGGGATCTACCAGTGGGAATGCGCATGCGCGACTGGAATGACTAATCCATCACTAACTCCACCCAATTGTGGGACCATGTATCGCAAAACTTGTATTATTTAAAGCAGTCCCTACAGACACTTTCCGACACACCTTGTGATATAGCTGCATGTCATTATTTTCAAAACGACGTTTTTGTGTGATGGCAAAGTTTCCCCTGGGATTTTATGCCGGGAGGACTATTGGGGGGAGCAGAGACCACCATTCGCATTCATCACTTGTCCCCCCCCCCCCTCCCCATAGGAGGCGGCAGTCGGCATGCATCAAGCACATGCCCAAAATTTCATGGGTAATTCTATCATGATTTCATTTTACACCTAAAAAAAATTTCGTCGCACATGGATGGAGCCATGAAAGCAGGTTTAGTAACTCACAAGGACCGGTCCCCCACCACCGAATTGACTTTTTTTGAAAATTCACATCCGATATTATTAGCCTTCATAAGAGTGGAAACGGGCATAAATTGAATAATAAAAAATGTCCTACTGCACCACCACCATTGGAGCCTTGAATGATTAATTTACAGCCAATTTGTGCGATTTAGATCTCATTTGAATAAATTAGCCAAAAATACGGAACAGATAGATTGCAATACATTTAATAAACTTTTAACCTTTGGAATGTCAAACTTCACAGGTTTTATTGAACATGTTTGCACATAATTTTAGACATTAAAATTTCATTATGGATATAGCCAGATCCAGTGGCGAAATGTGGTAGAAATGAGCAAAAGTCGATGAAATCCAGCCGGTTATAAGGGTCAAGCTGGTCATGGTCCCATTAAAGAAGGTGCAGAGAAAGGAGGGGGCTCATCTTTACCAAAAGGTCGCATGCTATGATTACATGGCATTAATTGGGATCCGTCTCCCTGAATGGCCGGGTCCAAGTTTCTGGCTGCTCAGCCGCCGGATCCGCCACGGAATTGCCGCCAATTGAGGCAAAACCCGCCGCAGAATGCTCTGGAAAATGGCCTAATTACGGCACCCGGAATTGCCGGCCAGGTAATGGTCTTAATTGGAAAGATGTTTGAGCGGATGAGGTGGAGTTAATTCGTTTGCTTCCCGAAATGTTTCAGGGGTGGATGGAAAGTCTGGGATTAAAATATTCCCAGTTCTACATCACCCCAAGCTCGAATCACTTCCCACAGCTCGTAATAAAGCAGAGAGGGAAAGAGTTTGGATTAGTTTGTAGTCTAAAACTCAGGGTCACTTTTACTGAAGCGGCCCACTTACATAACTTCATAGATCAGCGCATATTAATAGTCTCAATCAAAGCTATACCTGACTTCCTAAAGTGCAACATCATCTAAAGTAATTTCAAAGATCGCTGCTGGGAGGTTTAATAAATGACCGTACTTTTGATTAGTCCTCAAAAACAGGTTTGTTGATACATGTTTTTCTTGCTGACTAAGGGAAACACTGAAAACACGATCTAATTACTTCTGCAACTGAGCAACTCAATGCATCAGGAAGAGGATCTAAAAAGCCAATACTGCTGGTTTTGAAATACAAACATGTTTCATGCAACATCATATTCAGTTTCAAAACCTTGCTAGACTTGCACTATTGGCTTTTATAGGATCCTACAAAAGTGAATTTATAGGTTGTCAGTGTATTTTGCGGATTTTTTTTTGCGTTTGCTCCGGGCAAAATGGAATGGTGGGAATATTTGCTTGATTACCTGCCTGTTATTGCTAAATTGAATGCAAAGCCTGTATTTACAGTAGGTGTATACGGTTACAGTATGTCATGGGAAACATGTGGGTGTGACAGTGTACTAAAAATGTTGACGTTTCACAAAATTATATTATAAAATGTTTAGAACAGTTTCTCAGGAAAGTGTCAATGTTGGCAAAATGTGAAATGTGTAATATACATTATTTACACATTGTAACTGTTTAATAAACAAACAGTGGCGCATTGCGTAAATATACATTCAATCGTACCAAGTATAGTACATTCAATCGTTATTATTATTATTATTATTATTATTACTATTACCACTAATTTAATCAAACTGTTGCAATAAATTGCACGTCATCACCCAACAATGCACCAAATTTTGACATTACTAAAGGCTCGTTGCCGTTCAAGTGAAACAATTACCATAAAAGCACTAATGCCACTGACATATTGATACACCACACGAGTGATATTACGTGCCTTTCAGGTGGAATTTCATTAATTTGGCCAACAATTAAACGAATACAAAACGCCAATGATTGTTCCACATTTCAACCCGAATGTATAATAATTAGTTTTATTCCTCTTGCTGTCCTGCTGTGTTGACACATGCAATGATGGCCACATTCGCAGCTAAAAGTGACGTAACTATATATAAAATCGTGTCGTAAATCGCCAACTACTAAGTACACATTTGGTACTAAGTCAGATGACCATGATTACACCACGTATAAAAGTGTGCGCGGTGCAAACCCAGCATTGAAATGTTCACAAGCGCAGCATGATTGCAGCCATGGTCTGTCAACTTATAAATCCCCATCTTCGTCCTAATCTCATTACCAGGCCAGTCTATTACAGATGGAATGTACACACACCACCATGCCAGCAACCGAGGGAAGAGATGAGTTGGCAGTGTTACCCTGCAGCGTGTGTACCGGTCGGGATTGTCGCCGGCCATTTGTGGCATGGCGGGAATCTGTGCAAATTACAAGAGAGAAAGTCCCATTCATCAAGTCGAGTAGCCACCAAAACTCGCGGAGAGAACGTTCCTTGCTGCTAAGGCGTAACGCGTTCCCTTTTCTTCTTTTTTTTCGGTCAGCGTTACGTTTTACGAACAGTCGCCAAACTTGCTGATTATTCGCATTACGTGCCTGGAGATATATTATTCTTAGCTGCTAAAAGGGACCACCAGGACTTGTTAGAAAATTTGAATAAAGTTTGCTTTTTGCAGCCGCACGAAAAGTAAACCTTAATTAAGTGCACGTTTACTTATTGGAGCATCAAGTTTCCCTCAAGAGATACTGCACTAAACACAATTTTTTTCTTCTTTTCATGCCAACTTCTGAATATGGAGGCTTTTAAAATCCGGCCTGTTAAACTATTGCTTATGAGCATAATGAAGTTTCTCATTAAGGGGCATCTCCTAAAATAACTTTTTAGAACCTGTTGTTGAACTGAGAGCCTTCTCCTTTCAAATAAGTTGAGGCTGTGTTACCGCAATTACCAAGGAAGATATTTTGGTTCCATGCACAATACCAGCTTTTGATGAGAGGGTTCTCCGAAAGCCTGCCAAGAGTAACAATAAAAACAATGGAGCCCTTTCTCTCCCGAGTTAAGAATTTGTTTTCTGAAGGTAATTAATTTGCTTGCTAACATGTGAACAACTTTATTTTGAGGCCCACTAAAATGTGAGGTAGCTGCCATATTTATGCAATATTTTTCTGTTAGTTTTTCAGGTTGACAACTTTAAAGTTGTAGTTGGCGGACTGCTATCATAAACGCCGCTGTTTACATCAGTTTACATAAATGCAATTGCATCATTGCAAATAGAAGGGCAAATAGAAGGGTGATTGCACGTTTATTTTTATTTGCCCGTGCTCATGAGGGTGTGTATACTAAACAGCGACAGTAAATTTGCTCTACTAGCAGTTATTTGTCCCGAAAAAACAATATTTAAAAAGTGGTATTAAAACCTAAGCTCGCATCAAACAGTTCTGGCGTTCACATTCCAGCAAAAAAATAATAATACTCTTACTATTTTTAGGATAAAATTATGTATTTCTGGCATATATTAATACGGGCTTCCAACACACCTGCGAAACTCATTACAGATTCATAGTTGTAGTGACAAACACAGTGCGACAGATACACAATATCGATCTCATCATAGCCACTCTGGCGCAGCAGATCAATTATATGACTCAAGAGCTGAATAATTATCAAAGTGCGGTTGCGCTGCTGTTTATTACCGCGTACTTTCGACATCATGTTCTTTGAATTCGTAATGTACCAGGTTCCTCTCATTATAAACACTTTGTGCAACATGTCATGTTCAATGTTGGAAAATTTTGCACTATAGTAACAGTCTGCCCTTGTTTCCGATCCGTCCAATGAGCATCCCAGAGATCATCTTCCAAGCACCGATCGTAAAACGCTACTCAACTTCTCCAAGTCGGCAAGATGTAAAGTTGTACAAATGGACACAAGTTTAGTTTTTTGTATCCAAAGTACAGTATTTGAGCTGGGGAGCCCTACGTCCGTCCTCATCCGACGGGTAAAAAAAAGAAAAGAAACAAGGCAGCGAATGTCTTCATCCGACATCAAGTGTTAGGGTTGCGTGCAGAGTTGGCTCTCTAGGAATGAGTAGCACCACGGGGAGTCACTAAGTGGAAGGCAAGAGGAGCATTTTTTTCCACTTTTAAGAGCCCCCGACTGTTGAGATTGCCTCGAGACCTCCCCCAACCAGCAGCCAGCAGGCCCAAGAAAGAAAATGTTCCGACGGACTTCTTCCGCAAGAAGAAGAAAAAAAAGGCAAGAATAACATTGGACGCCTGAAACAGTCCAAACTTGCAGCACCTAACCGGGATTAAAATCCGCTGCTATGTACCTCCAGGGACTATTATTGAAGTTGCTGCACCTTGTACGGACCATTCACACTTGTTTGTAGTCTCAATTTTTTTCCAATTTTTTTTAAAATATTTTTATACTATCCAAGATGGTAGAATTCTCATGGAAAAATCCACTACCAATGGTTCCTTTTTTTAAAGCCTTTTTTGGGGGGGAAGAAAGAGGGCCGTCTCCTCCTATATGCAGCAGCTAGCAGGCGCTTTCAACTTCCTTGGTTGTCGTCGGACCTCGCACTGGCGCATTGATTTCCGCTCAACACCGATCGATCACTTGTTTAGCAGCGTGGAAAAGGCGCGCCTGTACGGAAATCGTCGCTGAGATCTGGCGGGCCAATTCGTCGCTCCCTGCCTGCTGCCGCCAGCGGGCCGCCCCGGAGACGAATTATTGCCATACGCCTTACTGCAGCATACTGGCCCACACAGACCCGTTTTTCTCTTTCAAAAAAAGAGAAGACAGTACCGGTATTAAAAATTTGCAAAATTTTTACAAGTGTTATTTCGACAAAGTTTGCCCGAAGGTTATGTTTACGTAAGAATACCGGCCACGCACGTAATTTGAACATGCCTGGTAATCAAGGCAGAATGAAACCAACCTCGCCCAATTTTTTTCTCCCTGGTCCCAGCCAAAAGCAGCGGCGATGAGAAATTTTCTGAATGAGTAAACAATTCGCTCGCTTAGGGCATTTCCCCTGCTCTTTGATCTCGCTCCATCGATTAGCCCTTGAGAACTAACGAAACTATAGCCTTTTACCATTTTCCCCAACCATACACACCCTGTAGAAACCGGCCATTACCTTTTGTTCCTTTCTTTCGACTCTTTTTTTTGACTAGGCGTGGAATCACACGCCAATAGCTGGGTCTCCCATTTGCATCAATTGATCTGCCGTCCAATGGCACTTGTTTTCCTGGCGAAGAGGCTCTAGTGCAATTGGCTGATCTTCACCGCCAAAGTGACTGCGGGGCTCAATTGTTCCCACTTAACACCGAGGCTGAGTAGTCCCAACTCACAATTGCTGCCTAATTGCCTCAGAGTGTTCTGTTTAAAGTGCGGGGGTCCAACTATAGATCTCTCCACTGCGGTGCTGCTGCTCTGCCTCCCCCAAAACTCTACACCGCTACCCCCCTCTCCTGATGTCATGCCCACTGACACGTACTGTAGCAGGACTATACAGAGAGAAGGGGGAGCTTCGTAATACGGAAACTCATTTGGCTCCGGGTACTCTCGATATAGAGGAATTTATGGGCAGACGCATTCTCTTTTTGGGGGAGGCCTGACGGGCAGTGTGGTTGGTCTAATTGGAGGAATCGCCAGACGTGTTGATACACTTTTTAGGCATAGGTTGGGGTAGAGTTGAATTGGTTACTGACCACTATCGACAATAATGTAGATCAGCTGAGAATGTTTGATTCGGACTTAGTTCTGACTCCAACGCTAGTATAGACATGTACGAAAGTATGGCTGTAACGCGTCTGAAAAAGGTTTAGGTCCGAATTTTGTGGAGCAATTTGAAACTGCATAAAGTGGGTTCAAAGCAAGAGGTGGCTATTTCATAGACCTAAAAACGCACAAAAAAATCTCTAATGCATCGTTTTACAGCCAACGTCCCTCTTTTGCAGCAATATAAAAAGTACACTTGCTGCAGTACAGTATATGCAATGTTCTACTGGTCAGACCAATAGATACCATTTGCATGAAATAATCCTTTAATGACTACCCTATCGTAATAATTACAGCAGGAATAAATCTGACCATGGCCTAAACCCAGTTGACCCACATCAGAGCGGGCCAAATTACACTTTCATGCCCATTATGACTTGGCTGTCAGCCTCACCTGACTTAAATGAAATCATATTCTCCCGCACCGTGCATGCACGCCATCGTCACCAGAGTTCGCGCAATTAATTTTTCATCTGCTTGCCCCCCCTCCCATCACAAAATACTTTAAAAACCCGCCCCGTGGTTTTGCTCAACTCCAGTTTGAGGCCCAAAAGTAACGCCAAGTTGACCTTTTCAACGCACGTAAAACCAAAGAAAGAACCAGGCTTCCAGGAAGCCACACCCTCTGCATAATGAATGCAGATTGACACGTGAGGTCACACTTATGGCGACGGTAGAAGAGTCGCAGGAACAAAATGTTGGTACCCACAATATGATCAACCTGAGCAAGATCAATTAAGACCTTTCTGCCATCCTTCCCCATCCGTTCCGGCTACGACTTTATATATTGGGCGCGTCCTTAAAATGCCAACCGTGCCAAGATGATCAAGTCTTCAAGCCCAGGCAGACGTCAAAGCTTTGGGTTCCCTGGGAATCACTGCCCTCTGGAGAGAGAGAGTCCCCATTTTTAGGACGGGGGGGCTGGATTCACCTACTTTCCTTTGCTCTCTCACAGGATCGATTCTGTAGGCAAATTACGTTCTTAAATAAAATTCCATGTTGGGCTTTATGGGGGGCGCTACAGTGTTGCCATATATAGGGAACGACCGGTTGCACCAGGACTTGAAAAAGAATTTCCAGCCGAAATATTTTTCTGGAGACCTAATGAGTACATATGAGTGAATTTTTTTCGGTGCTGTGCCTGCAGCCGGTGTGTGTGTGTATACCTAGCAGCAACATGGATCAAACGGTGGCCGTAATTACATACCGGGCTAGACCGCAGAAAGCCTCGCCTGTCGACCGCATTCCTGGCGACGACAATAAGCGACATACAGGACAAAACAGGTCTGCAATTCCGGGCTCGGTCGGACAAGTTGATACTCTGAATGGCGTCGCTGGACACCGTGATAGGTATGCAATTTACTTGGACACGATGACCACATCCATGAGGTCGAGTTGGGTCATCCGAACTCCAGAAAAAAATAGATTGTCGCCAATTAATTAATTTCCAGGCAGTCTTAACAATGAATATTTTTGTCCAGACCTCCAGACACGTCATTCTGCCAGTCATGGAACCACCTTGCTTATAGGCCACAAGCACAGCTGCAGCCTCCTGAGAAACTCTTCTGCGGGAAGATCGAAATGCTTCAGAAGAAAAAAAAAAGTCGGAGAATACGTGCCGTCATTCTTCAGACCCCCCTTTTTTCTCTCCACCTTTTCTTATACCGGCACATATTTTTACTCCCCACTTCTTCCCCCTTTTTTTCCTCCTCCCACTTATTTTTTTTTCCTTAACGGGAGTCAGTTCCGGTATGACGACTCATTGGAAAGCAACCCCGCCGGAGAACCAGAAAAAAAGAGAAACTGGGGAAGAAAAGAAAAACACGTCTGCTGGAAAATCTGCAACAGATGCTGCAGCTCCCTTCAATTCTTCCAAGTGTGTATACAGGGTGATCCAAAACACTAATATGGCTATTGTAATCAAGCTGGTTATTTTATCAGAAAAAAACGAATATGGTGACTGATAAATAACAGTAACTGGTACAATATAAGCAGCTTAGTGGCGACAAATGTTTTGGATCACCCTGTGTGTATGTACCGTACCTTCAACTTTTTTTTCCATCTCTCTTCCAGCAATTACGAGCCAGAGGATGTTTCAAGTGATTCGGAAATCCCTCTTGTTAGCCGCTGTGGATATCAGGCGACAGGACGCCCATCGTTCATTTGGAGTGGGTTATTACCCCAAAAAATCCCTTTCCCATCATCGCCCGTCTGTCCGTTCTTGGAGCCAGAGGGGGGGAAAAAAAGGTCGGGTAAAGTTAGGAAAAAAATTCTTCTGGTCCGATACTTTTTTTCGGTACCAACCCTCCCCCCCCCCTCCCCCCGACGGATTGGAGCGACACGATAATAGCAAACCTCGGGACAGGCTTAAAGGGGCTCGTCTTTTCTGGGACAAAATAATTGGCAAGCTTACCATGCAAGTAGGTATAAGTCACGTCTATTTTGACTGTATTGCGCCTCGGAGTTCTTGACGGTTTAATTTTCGAATAATAGGTAAGGGAAGGTAAGGTTAGGGTAAAGTTAGGTTAGGTTAGGTTAGGTTAGGATAGGTTAGGTTAGGTGCATTCTGTGCATTTTGTAGACCTACAATTAGCCTATATTAGTTTGCACGATGGTGCATTCGTCCAATTTTGAGCCTATAGTCTGTGAATATTGACAACTTGGGCAAGTTTCGCGAACATGCTATGTCCTGTAACATATTCCCTTCCTGCAGTACTAATGGAAGCCACTTAAAACGGAATGACGAGTAAATGAACAGCTCGGCAAGAAATTTTCCACGTCATTTCCTTCCTGCCTTCAAAAAAAAATCCCTCTCGCGTCTGATGCCATTTAAACATCTGCTTAAACTTTGCAATTCGTTCACATCGCTAATTGTAATTGGATAAACCGGCAGCTTAATCAGTAGAACACACAAACAGCCGGAATGGCGGAAGAGGAAGTCGGAGAACCTTCGCCTTTTCCCAGGTGAGACGGATGAAAAGCCAGCTGTGAACTCCCTTTCCGGAGGCAAAGGATTCCTCCCAAGTGTGGGTGGTGGGCTGCAAAAAAAAAACTTCGAAAAAAAAACCACCCGAAAAGCCTAGGGGAGATGTGGAATGAGAAGAAGCGGCTTTGAGACTGGAATCCACCGAAGGGAAAATTACCGTCTCTTGAGGAAAGATACACGAGTACAATAACCAATCCTCCTCGTGAGAAGCGCCTCTTTTTATACTCCCCCAACTCCCCAGTATATCACAGGGAGAAATTGCAACCGAATACGTATATCTATATCATAAAAGGAGTCGCTTTGTGGCGCGCCTGCCTCAACTTGGCGCCGAAATATATATGGCTCCCGCTAGGATAAGAATACAATAACCCTGAAAGCAGAAGCACTAGTGGGAGACTAGAGCATCAGGCTCCTTCAGACCCCATAAGTCAGGCCGATTCAGTCCCTTTTAAATGGGCGCCGACACCAGGCCCAATTTCTTATGCAGTCTGCGATATTAAGACGCACAGCTTCTCTTGTAGTACCTTACATTGTATGCTTTCAGTGCATTACGAGAAAGAGCGTCCGATTAGAAGAGTGTTAGTTCTAATCACTGGTCGGGAGACAGGTCTTTCCAGGAAAGAAAGGGAGCTCTGAGAGAGAATATGGGGAGAAGTGGACGAGTCGAGAAAAGTAAACGGTCAGTCAGGAGTGGTCTGCAGTATAAAGAAAGAGGAAAAAAAGTCGACGAAGGAAACAAGGGAAAGGTTTGTGTCCTTAGAAGTGGTATTAAAAGGCTGGCCGGGACTCCTGAGACTCGCGCAGGAGAGAGTTTCAATCTGACCGTCCACAAACCTGGTGACGATCCGTATAAATAGTGTGCTCAAGTGTACCAGTACAATATGTTCAAGATATTGGTTGGGAGCAACAATTGTTTATGCAGAGTACTATAGCATACATTTTCATGTGTTCAGCTGCATATGGCTACACCGGACATGCTCCAAAACTTACATCATTATGCAGAGTTGAATGCTGAATACTGATCAGCTGATATAACCTTCCGCTAACTGTTTAATGTAACTCCCCATTGCTATCTTATCTCCCGTTTCATATTCAGCACAACATAATTTTGTCGATTTAGTTAATCAAGCTTGCATTTCTTGAATATTTGAGGGGATATTATGTACACTCCATTTAGCACAGTATGCTCATTCAAAAGTGACTGTCACAGCAGTCTGTGTCATAATGTGGGAAACTAATGCTCTTTATTTATTTTTTAAATTATAAAATAATGATGTTTGGATAAAGGCATCACTTCAAGTAGCCATAGCCTACACGTACATCTCTACTTGCGGTACTTCAACAGCTTATGACACAAGTGCACCTTCGAGGCAGGTTTCATCTCATGCAATAAGCACACGCAATGTCTGCAGGTCTGCAAGTGTCTGTGTACCTTTTCCGGTAGTAACGTATATACTTATACTGTAGTTACGAAGCCTGTGTCTTGAGGATTAATAATTAAGCTGCTCAAAACTGAAAGCACACGAGGCGTTGCCTTCGATGTACTCGTAGTTTGGACGCCTTTGAAGCGGAATTAATCATCTCAATCTAATAAACTATTACTCGCATGCGTGCCCTACGGTAATGTATAACTTGCTGATGCTGTGGTCTCTTTGAAAAGCATAGGCCTACATTTTTTCGTGTAAATGAAGGACGCGAATGAACGACGATAATGACACGAACGACATCTTGGTAATGATTCCTTGATTCCTTTCACCGGAGTGAAGTTAAGAGAAAAAAAATGAACAATAAAGGTTCATGCGATATACCCCGTAAGGGGTGAAAGCATTACCCACACTTATTATATTATCATTATATTATTACCCTTTGCTGCGATATTAGAGTAAATTCTTCCAGAAAGCAGCATTGATGTCATTGTAGTGTTCAAAATGTGACTTTTCATATTATTTCATTTATTATAAAACCTATAATATTGTAACAATAAAATTATACTGGATGTCTCGTACCAGTTGCAGACTATAAGTTGCCACTCAGAATCGCTTTTCTAGCTCAAAAAAATCATGTAGTTGTCCTCAATTTCACAAAAATGGCTCCATTGCCATCCTAAAAGATGTCCAAAGTAGGCCTACTAGGAATAATACGAAGGCATGTAAGCCCTGCTACTGCCACTGCTGCGAGCCAAAATTCGGGGATAAAGTGGAACCCACTTTTCTTGACCCAATGAGCTTGTTGAATTCATCTCCTCCAGTTTCATTACAAATAAAAGTGAGATTGTGTATTATTTTCCCTCCTCCGCTGATAGATTATAATAATTATTCTGATTAACTGCAGCCTACAATAATAATTATTGATACAAAAATTTGTATACATGGAACGATGTAAGCGAAAAATAGGCTTCCGCTATATCATAAGGAGACTAGTTATTTGTGCCAGGTGGAACAGTTGTTGCAAGCAGTGTAACTATGTTGCCTTTCAGAGATTCATAAAAACATATTTTCAGAGCTCAAAGGTGTTTAGTGCACAAACACGACTGCTGAACATATGAAAAATAGAGCACGTACTGCAGCTGAGACATTATTGCATCCTCTTGTTAGTATGTTTGCGAAGACAATAATAAACCATGTATATACGACGTCATGTGCTTGTACTATCAGGGTCAAAAAGATTGTCGGACTGTTATGGAATCGTCCGCGACTTTTTCTCCCGCCAATCAGTGTGCCAGGTGCAGGTGATTTGGGCGAGTGCCATCGACAGCTTTCCTCCCGCGACCTTATGACACGTGCTCGAATTTTCATCGGTGGGGGGGAGGGGGGGTGCTGATTAGGCGAGGAAGGGGCGATGGTGGGAGTATTTTGGGTGGTGGTAAGCGGGGAGGGGGGAGAGAGAGATAAACACGTGAGAATGCAAGGCAGATAAA